>JAOSBO010000003.1:478149-498504 GCA_027563915.1 Erythroxylum rotundifolium
CGAGTCCGAGTCCATTCAAACAAGAGTTAAAAGCCTGTTCTTGGCAGTTCTCTTCTCTGGTGATGGAGAATTTTGTACAAAAATTAGTTAAAATGATGGGCATACATATATACTTACTGTCATGCAGAAACCCAAGTCAAGAAGACAGAATATGGAGAATGGTAGGACTAAAGATTGATTTTTCACTTACAAAAAAATTGCTCTCCCCTCAAAAGCTCTCAACAGTTCCTACCTTCATAATCAGAACAGGCTACAATGGATATGAGCCTGCCTCAGGGGAATCAATATATTATCAGAACAGGCTACAATGGATATGAGCCTGCCTCAGGGGAATCAATATATATTTACTCTTGGTACTATAACAGATCAATCTCTCATTGGGTGCTACTCCTTGTTACGGGACGAACGATCCTTTCTGTGTCCGCCTAGAATACGAGAAATTTGCAGACCTCTGCTGAACGCTTGGTTGAAGAGCATACGAGTCTGGAACTCGGACACGAAGGGGAACCAGGCAAGGAATGCAACTGGCGTGAACAGCAGCAAGCCCATAACAATCTCATAACCTCGTGCAAGTGTTCGGACCGATCCCCAGAATCCAGCTCGGTGTACAAGGGGCTTACATGCTTGTGCCAACTGTAAAAGAAACATGAAAATGGGAACTTAACCGGTAAGCAAGTTATTTGGTGCAATCTGAGGATCAGAAGATCAATGCATGATCATGTTTAGCAAGTTTTCGGACCCAAGAGCAGTAAGGAAGGCATAAAATGTAGTTTGGACATACCAAAAGTATTCCCCAACCAGTGGGCATAAATGCAAGAATGCATACAAGGATGTCCTGCAGTGTCATATGAAGCAGTGCAATTAAGGTGACCAGAATGGAGACAAAAGTCAGGAATATTAGTCCCTTAATGAGCCGGAAGACAAGCTGGAACTCCGCACTGAATTTTCGCCGTCCAACTGATACAGTCTGAAGACAAAATCAAAGGAAGAGACAGCATGTGAATTATTCCTAAAAATTTCAAGGTGAGGAGGAAAAGTAGATGACTAATCTGAAAAGCTTCAGAAGTAACACTATTCGGAAAAGTGGAAAAGGACCATCCTCGGATCTAACGGCAATGTAAAGCATCGACCGAGCAGTTAATGTCATTTCATAGCATCTTTTTATTTACAATCAATCAACATTAACCAACAGAATAAACAGTATATATCAGTTTCACATATATTTTTTTATCAATCAAGTCTCGTGCACAATATTTATCCAATTTCTAAAGGTTTAGTTTCAAAACAAAAAGTAAATTAATATGAAGAATGTGAATATCTGGTTTACCTTCATCACAAACAATATGACAAAGATGACCAGCCATGATACACCATAGACCTACGACCAAGCGCAAAGGAGATAAAGATCAATTTTTCGATATTCAGTGGTTAAGAAAAGATATTAAACAGAGAGGAACTAGCAGTTGCAAACGTACCAGAAAACTTTTGTAGCTCTTTACAATTGTCAAGTGATATACTAGCCCATATTGGTAGATAAAAAATCGCAAAGACAACAATATCTCAGCTGCTATTCCACGCTTTCCAGAATGGCGAAGATGCTCTTGTTCTTCTTCCCACCATGACTCCCAACTCTTTTCTGGGGGGACACCTATACCCCCTCGATTAGTAATCCACTTGTTCCAATCAGTCCAATCATCGACAATTTTCTGCCACTCAAAACCCGAAGGATTGAACAGGAAGGGGGCAAAAAGCCAAGTTCCAACCATAAACCACATCGATACAGTAATCAAGACATATGCAACAGCACTTCTGTAAGACTGACCAAAGATTTCATACACAATAAGTAGAATCATCATCTCAATTCCTTTAACAAAGTGACTGCGAGAATAGAGTCTATAGTTTTCAGCAAATTTGGCATGGAACACCACAAAACCACGACCTGTGGGCCTGTATTTTGCTCCTCCATGAAGCAATGTTCTTCCATAGTAATGAGTCTTGGTGCCAAGAGAAAATGTGAAAAATACTGGTGCCAGCTGGAGTTGCATTAATATAAATTCACTTAGTGCAGTGCGAAAACCCCTTTCCAAGCCAATTTCCATCAACATAGGTAACGCCATCAAGAATCCGATTTGGACAAAAGATTGAGATGCAAGAGCCACTTGAAGAGGCTTATTGTCCCGAATTCCTCTCTGAGTACTTAAACCTTCTTCAAGTCCACTGAGGACAAGGTAAAGGCGGCCGTAAAGGAACACATATACAGTAAGCACAGTTATCTGTGGGAAGAAAAGGATGTAAGAAACCACAGCATAAAGCACATTATTGCAACACTTTCAAATAAACAAGTACAATGGTAACGCACCAGAGTGCTGAAGTAGAAACCAATTGTCGTGAAATAGCATGAAAGCATTCTAAAGAAATCGAAACGGTGTCCAAGTCGATAGATGTCACGACTCAAAGTCTGTTCTCCATTTCCATTGGCAATCTTAGCCTCAAACATTGATATCTGATTGAGGCCCACATCCCTTCCTTTCCCCACTTGTATATATTCATGATGTGTGACATTACCATCACGCAGTGTTGAATTGAAGCCTGCATTTGACAACCATATTAAAGAAGCGACTTTCACACAAATATAAATCATGTACAAGAGATAAAACATCATAGAAAGTCCTTCCTCAGTTACATACCAGCAAATATGTCCTCACTCAAATTGATGACCTTAGATGCTTTACTGACACCCCCTCTAGTGAGATGGAAGAGTCTATCAAAGACATCTGGATGACCATAATGGAATCGGACCCTATATGACATAATAAGGGGCTTAAAGAATGTTTCGGTATAATAAATGTACAAAATTAAAATATTACTTTAGCAAAACTAGCTGTTAAACAAGAAACAAGGGACAGACAACATATATGAAAATGCTTGAATACTATTTGCGGCTAAGATTAGGAGATCCGCTATTATATATTTCGTACACAGAGCCGTTATCATGACAGTATTCATCAAAATCATTTTGTATTCAACAATAGAGGCCCGACAAAGAATTCCACTTCTGAAGATGCTACTCAAAACTCTAACAACTATCGCTTTTTATTGCATTCAATCCATGAATAATCTATTTAATTCAATGAATTTTTATTTACCTTTTATCATTTTTCCATGATTGTGTAAAATCATTGCACAATCAATCAAATCAGTGAAACACAAATCTCAGAAGTGATTATAATTGGAATTGCCACTATCATAATTCACTTTGAACTCATGAACAGCACATCAAAATTTCTCACAGAGAACATTCAACAAAAATATTTATTGGCATTGCCATCTGCATTGTTCTTTACATTATTGTTTCAAAAGTTCAATATCCTAAGCACTTTTTTCGCTCATGTGTCTCAAGTTACCCAGAGTTGTTGATTTTAAATAAGCAGTTCAGCTCTTTCCTTGTTCATAGCTTCTCTAAATTACTCAAAATAAAATGAGAAAGTAGCATTTGAATAAACTCAACTTACCTAAGAGGGTTAGCCAATAGCCTCTGGCCAATAGTCACAAAACTTGTCTCCTGATTAGACATAAACCATGCAAGAGAAGAAACACTGCAACAAGAAAGTAAAAACCAGCAATGCATGACTTCTACAGAATTATGGAAATCACCTGGGCAAACCACTAACATAAATCATAAACAAGAATGTACCTTCCGGTAAATATATGCTCCCTAAGGCCAAGAATAGTAGGGTTTCTCACACCATCATGCTTTTCAAGAAATTCTGCCAGCAGATTTCTCATTTTTAAGGCTTCCTCCATGTAGTTATCCTGTAAATTTGAAGAATTCAATTAGCATCCATTAATGCAAAAAGATAACATTGTTAGCAAACAGCACAAGCAGCATTCATACCTGGTTCATGTCTATTGTTTGTAAACCTTCCCCACGTGTAAAAATAATAGCGTGGTTCTGGTTTTCTGGCTTTCCCTCGCCCAACATGGCTGGTCCCGGAAGTTTAATTCGATAAATCACCTACAAGTGGAAATCAATATGACAATCGAGAAACAAACCATAAGATCTGCAATTGTCAATGCATAAAAAGTTGTACAAATGAATAGCTTTTTTATAGCATGTACTAACCTCGTCTAACTTTTGTACTGGCTCTGAAGGATCAATGGACTTTGGTAAGGCAGCCTTCACTAGAGCAGAATAGTAAACTTTTTCATTGACGTTTTTGCTTCTGCCTTTACCTGGTTCCTCAACTTCATCAATGTATGCAACCCGAAGTGATGGGTATCTACAAACAAGGAGTAAATCCACAGCTTAAAAACACCAAATTCCAACATGAAATATAAATGTCATCCTCAAAATACCAACGTGGTCATAAGCCTCAAAATATCTTGTGCTCTTGGATCACCAGAACGCTTGTGAATCCCGTACTGCTGACATGATACCACATAGGTGAATTTCATATCTGCTACTGCTTGACACTGTGCCAAGAGTGACCTTTCTCCCTTTGACTGATCTTCAGCATTTAATTCTATAGCTTTATAACCCTCCAGCAGATCTAACAAGATAACCAACTACACAATTAACAACCTACATGCATAATGAAGATATAACATGTAACAATAGCTAAAATCTAAGAGAGAGTAGTTACCTTCATCCCTAGCCATATCAAGGAAAGCCTGGAGCTCTAACGCTTTCCGGTAATACATCATACCTCTAACTGCAATACATGATAAGTTTCAGCAAGTAACCAAAAAAAAAAAAAAACCGATGCATCACACATCGCCATAAACAGAAGATGGGTAAGGATAAAGATTGCAGTTATCGGCAAGAAGGAGGGTACCAGTTCTAGTTAGAGTTTGCCCCCGGTATGATGCCCACAGACGAAGTTTTTCTTCTAATTCATCAACTCCTTTGAGTTCTTCTTCATTAAAGGACCCTACTCGTTCAAGAAAGTTGTTCCACTCATCTGCATATAATTAAAAGGCTACATAGCATCCATGGACATCTTAACTTGAGATTAAAGAGAACACATAACATATTTGAATGAAATAATGATAACAAACCTGGAAAAATCTTTTGTAAGTAAAAGAGGATCGAAACACCATCTTCATTTGGCACATCCAAATCATGCAAGGAAAAAAGAACCTCCTCGGTGTAATAAGGAGTTAAAACCCTACAAGATAAGTTATCACATTAATCATTTCTCCAAATAAGGGAATAGTGAACACAAGATACAGTTAAGCTCAGTACATAATGGCTCCAGACATCTTTGTGTTCAAACTTATTTGCGGTTAGACAATCAACATTCATAACTCGTATGAAACTAACAGTAGACAAGTTCTCAGCATCTAATGACATGAAGGCAATAGGATGATTAACATCCAATTGATTAAGGTTTTTTTCCTCGTGTGTGAACTTCATCCAGTATGGTTTTGACTTTGCTTTCACGCAGCAAGTGCTACTACATATATTCAGTGAAGTTTTGCATATTTGTCAAATAAAATCCACAACCCACATAAATGTTTGTCTTTACAATCAAGCTGAGAAAACACAAAAATACATAGCCACCATCAAAACAAGAAAAGAGGAAACTTACGAGAAAGAGAGCATGTTGCGGACTTTAGGGGCATCAGGCATGTCCATAAATAACGAGTTTGAGAAGAAAGATATACGCCTCCGAGCTTCTAAGTTAGTGGGAACATCCATTGCAGATTCTTTAGTTGTTAGCAAAAGAAAGAGTCGTTTAATCTGGAAACAAAAACACAAAGGGAAACAAGGATAAGAAAGTTGGAACACTAAAAAAAGATAATCAAGGCAGTTAGTCTGCAAAGAGACATACCTTCTCTTTCCATGCTTCTGTTACAGGATCAACTGGAAATTTTATAGCCCCAGATGATGCAAATAATTGATACTTTCGTTGAAAATGCATCGGGACTTCATTTCCAGATCCTCCATGGTTAGAATCCACCACACTATTCAAGAATGAAGTGAAAAGATGTTAGAAAAAACACTGCAAATTAAACTGTATCCAAAGAGATAAAAAGTATATTTTGCACCTTGATATGAAATCCTCCATCATTATATCTTGTTCCACTACCTCCAGCATGTTCTGGAAGAGAATCACAACTTGATCTCTGTCTTCTTGTTTATTTTCAAGCTGCAGATTTCAACAAAAGGGTCAACAGTTGTTCGTGTCAATTTCAATCAGTTCCCTACGTTGATAAGAAGTGGAATGATACCAGACAATTGATAAGCTTCACAAAATGGTCATGGAGACTAGGAAGGGCACTCATGTTGTATTCACTTATCAGATCATCAGCTTTGATATGCTCGTCTACTTTAGAAAATATGAAATCTATAACCCTGCAATAAATTAATCAAAATAAGCACAGAGAAGCACTATTAAAGTAGCAGCATCAACTTCAAGGTAAACCTTCTTAAACTTCTTCCAAAACTTTAACATGGAATGTATTGCTCTCCCGCTGCTGTTATTTGAATTGGGAAGTAACTTACTCTTTCTCACTGGTTCCTTGAACCAAGAATTTAATGATGTTCCTAAATGAGGCATAGCATTCACGAACAGCACAAGACATATAACTGTCATTCCCAATTCTCTTCTTCAGCTCTTTGTCCTTACCATTACTGTCCTTGGCCATATCTAATGCTATTGGGATCTGTAAATGACACAAGAATGACTATCTAGACATGAAAATTCTAACAAGATAGAGATCATATAAACAGAAAGAAACCTTGCTAGCCAGCAAAAAGGGAGGCCATTGTCTAACACCCAAATCACGGTCAGCCCAATATGGAACAAGTAACAAGTCCATTTCTCTGGAGAATGATATAACCAGGTCAAATACGAAACAATATGCAAATCCAAAATCTATGCAATTTAAAGTTAATGCATCTTTTAGAGCTGCCATCTTACTTGTTACTTATAAGATCTTCTTCCCTAAAACTACTAATGATTTTGTTCCACAACTGAGCAAATCTTGCAGCCTCTTTCTCTTCTTTCTCTTTGTTAGATGGGTTCTGAAATAAGGATAATATATAAGATGCAAGGACTTCGCTGGCAATACCTTTAACAAATAGAATCTTCAGTATTTCAAATAATATAGGTAAATAGGGGAAAATTACTTCAGTATGTTTGCGGGATAAGGTGGCCTTCAATCCTTTCTTCTTTGGTTCACTTTTTTCCTTTGGTATCAATCGGTCATTGAAAACACCAGGCAATGATTCAAAACGAGATCTAAGCATTCCCAATGTTCGAATCTGGTGTTATTCAAAGAAGTAACGAGAAAAACCAAAAGTTAACAATAAATGAAGCATTCAAAATTCTGTCCACACTAGAAAAATCAAAGTCCAAAGTCTGAGACAACATCCAGTGCTAAATTAGCAACCAAGCATCGATATCAAAAGACAATAAATGTAATCATAGATGTTATATTTAAAGAATAACCAAAAGCTGAAGCTTACCTCTCCAAGGCGTCGAAATGCTCCATAAATTCCTCCAAACAATGTAGAAAAAATAGCGTACCAAATTTGAGCATCCATGAAGTAGACCTAGAAATGAAGGAATGTTAAATAAACTGAGTTGGAAAAATTGAAAAATGAAATCATAAACTTAAAGAGATGAGCCATACAAGAACAATAGGAGCCCACAATGCAATCACGACACCGATATTGTTTTTTGCTGCAAAATGAACAAGTACATAGTGACAAATTTATTCAACAGGAAACATAAATATACACAAGTAACAGATATTTTCAAGTTCATTACCACGAGGGAAGAATTCATGCCATTGGAAAGTAGTCACACGGGCCCTCATGATGGCTTGGGTTGGACGAACCAAAGGCTTTATCTGCAACAGAAAAATTGACAGTTAGAAATAGGATATGTGATCATTTAGTTGGAGCTATGACTAATCTAATTGGTATATTTTATCACAACAATTAATCAAATATTTATCACTGAAGGGGAGTCTATAGTATGAATAAGGGGCACACCTCTATGTAATAACTAAAGGCCAACTTTGTCACAATGAGAAGAACCCAAAACATTGTGTACCTGAATACAAGCAGCATAAGTTAAACCTCAGAAGATGGCAACTTCCATTAGACATTTCAAACTTACTTGAAGAGGGAAAATAAGCTCTCGTGCATTCCTCTACCAACATAGAGTCGGGGCTGCAAATCATTTACAATCATAATCAGAACAGATCCAACATGTACAAACATTAAGTCTATCTCAAATTTCACTGCCTAAACATATCAACAAATTCACTGCAAAAACTTATGAAGTCAAAAGGAAGAATAAAGATTGAGAATCATACTTGTGACCACCACATCATTAGCATGACAATCTTATTGTCTGATCCCTCCAGAAGTCTCCTTATAAAGGGAAAGGCAAACAAAACTGCAGCCAGCATATTTGGTGAGAGATAGGTAACTACAGCCAAAACAAACCATGATGGCGAGCTTGAATTGTTTCCAAACCAGCCTTTAATAGTTTTAGCAAACCCAGGAGGCCTCTCCAAAAAGAATGCATAGGTAATGGACAGAACTACAACCCACGCAGCAGCTGAAACAACCTTCAGAATATATCTCAACTTAACATAGAATGACATGATCTTCCGAGCTTTCCAACTAAGGATTACATCAAGAACAGCTGCATCAGACAACAGTAAAGGATTCAGAAAATTCCATCAGAGCATTTTTTGTATCATTAATATCGAAATTGATCCTAATCTTAAATCAAACCAACAGGAAACAAACTTCTCCCTCTCAATATCATTAGCTGCAGGCCATACAGTACATCACACTACTCATCTCCTAATAAAAACATGAGCCCATAGTAGTCAAAAACTTAAAAACGAACAACTATTAACTCATTACACGGAATGAAATGAAGATAAAAGAACATGAGGAAGATATAAAGACAAGGATTTGATGAAATAAATATGTTTATCCCCACCAACTTAATCCCAGAGAAAAAGTAACAATGTTTGAGGGAGTATATGTTGCCTTGTGTTGTATCTCAATATTTCAAAGTAGTTGTAATATGAGAGAATTATTGCAAAGATAGAGAAAAACTTCTACTATATCTTTCCTTACCTTGTCCAAACTTTAATATAGCAGCAGTTATAAATATACTCAATACGTTCTTGAATACATCGCCATTAAAGACAGAACTTGATTGTCCTGACTTCCAAGCAATAATAATCATAGCCTAAAACATTAGACAACATCAAAACCATGTTAACAAACTAAAGATTATTATAAAATAAAGGACAAAACAGGTTTATCATCAGAAACACTTCCAAAATTACAGCAAATAAAATGACTCAAAACAAGCAGATATTATACCTGGAAGCACAGTATAAAAAAACTCCACATTCGATCAAAGCTCCTAAATACATGCCAGAATGTCCGAATTTCAACAAAATTAACTTTCCCCACCCACCGATCTGCATAGGCTGGTTTGTTATCCTGCAGAACACAAATTTAACCATGCATTCTTAGCCCGAGCATGAGTCTTGGAGAAACGCAATAAAGAACACAGAGGAAAAGTACACATTAAAAATATTTCCTACCCCATTTTTGTCAGAATGCTGGTCAGCAGCTAAACAAAAAAAATCAGCAACATCGCGCATTGGCCAACCTAATCGGAAGCAGTCAGCAGACCTACAAATTTCAAATA
Source organism: Erythroxylum rotundifolium (assembly GCA_027563915.1). Taxonomy (NCBI): domain Eukaryota; kingdom Viridiplantae; phylum Streptophyta; class Magnoliopsida; order Malpighiales; family Erythroxylaceae; genus Erythroxylum; species Erythroxylum rotundifolium. The sequence continues at coordinate 487,848 of JAOSBO010000003.1, forward strand.
ACAGATTGATCAATAAAAAGCAGAGAATATGTGCAGGATATGCTAATAAAGCAAGAAAATCTCCAAAATTGTGAGACTAACCAGAAGTATTCATTCAAATCATCATAATTTCTCCATTGAGAATGCTTAGATGTTCCCTTTTTACTCCTTTCAGCTTCCTATCAACCAATACAGTCACTTGAGCAAGAGCTAACCAAGGGAAAATGTAGACTCAAGCACACAAAAATTGTAAGGACAAACAAGCATTTAAGCATACCTTTGCAATCACATCATAAATAGGAGTCACAACTTTTTTCAAAAAGACCTCTTCATCACCTCCATAGGCAGGTTTTACATTTTCTCCAGTCATTGGACTAACATTACCAGCTAGCACACCATACAGTTCAAACGCCATCTACAAAAAGAAAATGTTGCACCACTCAATTGCAATCAACGTTGATGAAAGACAATAATCTCATAGCAACTTTCAACCAATAAATCGATCTATAGAGAGAAATTCCAAATACGAGTCATGTTAAACTTTAATAAGAGAGCTCCTTGAACTGAGCAGCATGGTCAATAAAAATCCAGTACAAAACAATTATAGGAGGTATACAGGAACCTCTCAATTTGACACCATGACAAGCTGCTCAAATTAAAAAAATTAAAACTACTGGATGGAATCCCATAATTAAACCAGATGATACTATAGCATAATCATATAACAAGAATGTGAACATAAATAGCTAGGGATTGAAATAACAGTATATGATCCCATAACTCATTAGAAGATCAACCATGGTCAAGAAGTGCCAACAAAAGTGACGGGTAACTTTCTTATGCAACATGAAAAATGCATGTCACCCTTTGTGCAGCCACAAAAATGGCCAGTAAGATCTTTCAGATTTAACTAAGTTGGCAACGTTTTTAACCGAATGAAGAAGCAAACCCGACCTCTCATGTGAATTCAGTTTGCTAATGACTATTTAACCAAGAATTCTGACCAATAATTTTTTTCAGATAGAAAATGTCAAAGAGAAGAGGCAAGAATCAAAAACCAACAACGTATTTCAAATGGGAGAGAGAAATTATCCAAAGAGAAACCATTTTGAAGCATACATGATGATAAATATAGCAGAGGCATTCCGGCATGAATCTCAAGTTAGCAGCTTCACCCCAAATCAAAAGATACAGGCCCATATATAGCAGCTTACGCTGTTGCACCTCTTGCTGTATGGTAGGTAACCTGCATATAGGTATAATTCAGATCCAAGAATAAATGTAAAAGATGGGACCTTGAATCAGAGGCATTAAAAACGTTAAAGAATAGAAGATATATTCCAACTGTTTCCATGTCTCATTCCACATCAGTAGACTGTACTTAATATGCTCAAAGACCAACAAATTAAATAGAATATGGTAATAACATAAGAGTATATTCGCAAAGAAGGAAAAAGATCAGACACTATCTTGTCAAAAGAGAGAATAATAAAGCCAGTATGCAATTTAAAGTACCAGAATATTAGCGATCTTACCAAAGGCTGCTTTTTCTATCCAAATACTTGCACCACTTCTTGTAGTTCTTGAAAAGTTTCTTCATCATTTCTGTAATTGCACGGTCATCCAACTAGAAAGCAAAAGAAGCCAGATATGCACAATAATCAAAAATCTAAAAGCAAGAGAACAATAGCTTTTTGAAGAGAGCCCAGACGTAACACAAAAGTGAGCATAACAATTTTAATTGACAAAAATTAGTATTTTAAAACCAAATTTTTTTGTTACAAATTTTTAGATGCTATAGACAAACCCCTATGTGGAGATAGTGATCATCTGCCCACAATGTACAACTATAGGATCATTAGTTAAAGTGCTCCAAAAGCTTCTGACAATCAAAAGCAGGTAGAAAGCAGTCACCAACGCATAAAATCATAAAGTACAAGCAATCCCAAAAGGTTAAAATAGCTCTAAAGTAGACAGAGCTCCAATGGATTAACCAAATGTATTCTAGGAGACGGCATGAGAATGAAGCATTATCATCTAAGATAAGAATGTAATAGTACAAACCTTTGGAGGTTGATCAGGCTTTGGAAAATGTCGTGTATGTGCATTTGCAAGTAATAGAATTAAGTGCTCCCTTTGATTTGCCACGTTATCCTTCTGCAAGTACAACAAACATTCAAATGAACGTACAACAAGAAAATAAAAACTACAGGTCCATACTGAGGTTTGATCTTTAATAGAAGCTACCAAGTTGAATTAATTATTTGGTGTGTTCTCAAATTATTGCACCTGAAACCCAAACATTGCCTGAAGCCAATCCAAAATGTCTTCATCCTTTTTCCTGGAATGCTCCTTCGGCCATGGAAGACCCCTTGTGTTACGAAGAGCAATCACAGCAGCTTGGATCTTTATTCAAGAAAAGAAATTTTCAATCATCCTTGAGGTAAAAAAGATACTTCACAAGTACAGGTTAATGAGCAACCACATGAATGAAACACACCTCAGGATATCTCATAATTGCCTGATTTGCGCTATCAGGGTCAAGTGGTAGGATGTTGTAAGCAACATATATCTGAGTCTTTTCTGCAACTTCATATTGAGTTTCTAAGATCTGTATAAGTTTCAGAATAAGACAAGGCAATGAATCAATGAAATCAGGAAGACTAATCCCGTGTCAAGCATTTCACCTCACGATCAATTCCAATGGATTGTGTCGTGTTAACAGCCTTCAAAACTTCAAAGAGCACATTTGCTGTTTGGTATGCTTTAGTAAGCTGTGCACTGGATTTAAAAGGAAACATAGATGTCAAGCATGAGGTGAAAATTCCAGGGTGTTCCACCCAGGAACATTTTCAAAACAGAACATATAAAAGGGTCTTGATTCATCAAAGAACCCACCGGTCAGCTTTGTCAGCAGCACTTGATAATGCTTGGATGTATTTTTTGTAGTAATGCTGATAAAAGCTCTGCATTTCTCGTGCATCACTCTTTTTAACTCTACCCATCAAGGTTGGATCATTTTCCTGCAAATTATTCAAGAAAACAGTTGAAGCAAAAGAAGAAGCTGAAAGACAGAACTTTTCCAGGGTTCGAGAGAAGTAACTCACCCTTTCAAGACGTTGAAGGAGTGCAGTCTTAAATTGACGAACTCCACGTCCACTAGAGGTAGGATCCAACCGATGAGCTTTCTCAAAGGCATAAAATCGGCCTGCAATGATCATAGAGGACAATAAGATGAAGCACCAGCAATAACTGTTGCTCAGCATCTTCTTGCCAGACACAAGGAGAATTTTGCATCCAAACATATATAAACTGTTGACCAGAGATTATTAGCATTGATATTGTTATAATTACACCTATAATCTCTAATATAACTGAGAGATTTCATAGAGTTAATAGCTAGATTACTTCCTAAATAGTCCTTGGAATTTTGTACATAAACCCTTGTTCCTATGTACACAAAGTATGTAATAAAAATTATCTTCAACTTTCGTCATGATATCAGAGCCCTCTCTGATTTAGGGGCTGTTTTTTTCCAACTGTTCATTCCAAATAGGAAAGAACACTGGCTAAGTGTGTACTCGCCAAAAAAGCAACATGTTTTTCTTCTCACCAACCACCTAGATTGATTCAGCTATGGCCGGCGACTTCCACTGTGAAAGATCCGACATCAACTACACACCACGCGCCGCCACCGTCTCTCTGCCGTCGTCACACGTGAGCGCCACGCGCCACCCTCCGGCCAGCGTTTCACCTCAGTTCTTTCGCCACCAAGAGGAGAACAACCAAGGTCGTCGGCCTCTTGCCTCTCCTCCAGTGGTGTCAGACGTACCTCTTACCTTCTACTAGTGCTCTTGCTTCCTTGCCTCTCCCTAGTCTATTTTTGTTTCTAGGTCCGTCTGCTTTTTTTCCCCCCTGATTCTGCTTATACACCAGAAGCAAATTTTTGAACAGTTTCTATTTACTCTATTGGCATATTTTTTGTTGGTTTTCCTCAGTAATACTAAAGAAGATGGAGGGAAAGAAGGCAATTATGTCAAGTTTCGATAATCCTTCACTTCAAATCAATCCTATAAAACTTGATGGAACTAATTATCTTGCTTGGTCAAGATCCTGTTTGTTTCAATCAAAGCTAGAGGTTTACAAGGTTACATTAATGATGACAGTAAGAGACTCGACGTCAATAATTCTGATTATAATCAGTGGGAGTCCGAGAATTCTCTCGTCATGTCTTGGCTTATCAATTCAATGAAGCTAGGGATTGCTCGGACATACTTGCTACTTGACACAGCGGCAAAGATATGGAAAGTTGCGTCTCTAACCTATTCTCAAATAGGTAATAAAGTTCAAATTTTTTATCTTCGTAATAAATTGCACAACACGTAGCAAGGAGATATGACTATATCACAATATTTTGCAGAGTTATGTGGGTTGTGGAAAGAATTAGACTCTTATCAAGACTTTCAAGCAAAATGCTCAAAAGACGCTGCTTGATTCTAGAAAATGATTGAAGATGATTGGGTATTTGATTTTTTAGCGGGTCTTAACTGAAAGTATGATCATATACGAGGTATAATACTTGGAAACGATCCTTTCCCTTCCGTTCAACCCGCACATTCTCTAGTTCAGCTAGAAGAAAGTAGCCGAAATGTTATGTTGCATACACCTATCATTGAAAACGTAAGACTAGCAGCAAGTTATACTGAAAAGCCGAAACTTGCAAATACTTCATCTAATAAGGATCACTTATACTGTGATTACTGTAGAAAATCAAGACATACCCGAGAAACCTACTAGAAATTGTATGGAAGGCCTAATTAGAGTCGTGGAAAACAAGGCGGCTCAATGCTAAGGGGTTAGGCCCACTTGGCTCATGGAAATGAAGTGTCTGAAACATCGTCAGCTGGGGGATTATCCAATGAGGAACTTTAGGTCTTAAGACATCTTCTCTCAAAAACAGTTTCTGCTTCCACAGTTGATGCATCAAACCTTGCCAAATCAGTTATTGAGTACTACAATTCTAAAGATAATCCTTGGATTATAGACTCTAGAGCTAAAAGACATATGACAGGCTCTCAAAAGAAATTTTTAACATACTCTCATGGAAACAACAGGGATAATGTTAGAATAGCAGATGGGTCTTTCACTTCCATATCTGGTACAGGTTCTATTAACTGTACTCCCAATATTACACTATCCTCAGTACTTCACGTACCGTGCTTTCCTATTAATCTTCTCTCTATCAATTCTATCACTAATTGCAAAGTTGAATTTTTTCCTGACTATTGTGTTCTTCAGGACCTTCACAAAGGGTAGAGGATTGGAACTGGTAGACTGCAGGATGGCTTATATGTCTTGGAAGAAGGGCACCTGACAGTTGCACATCAAGCGTTTTTTGGAAATGGTGTAATTAATAAGGAAATTCTACAGTGGCATAGGCAATTAGGACATCCCTCATTTGTTATTCTAGCAAAACTTTATCCAAACTTGTTTAAAAGAACTTCTTTTAATTCTTTGTTTTGTGAAGCATGTGAACAAGCTAAACACACTGGAACTTCTCATCATTTATCAAATAATAAGAGTTCTATTCCTTTTAGGACCATTCACTCCGATGTTTGGGGTCCTCCTCAATCTCTCTCTCTTTCTGGCCATAGATGGTTTGTGAACTTTATTGATTGTTGCACTCGATTAACGTGGGTTTATCTGATGAAAACCAAGAATGAAGTTTTTTCATGCTTCCAATCTTTTCACAAAATTAGTTGTACTCAACATGATGCTAGAATTAAGTTCTTAAGGTCAGATAATGGAATAGAGTAAATGTATGGCAAATTTCGTGCTTATCTAGATTCTAATGGAATAGTACATCAAACTAGTTGTGCCTATACTAGTGAACAGAACGGAGTTGCGGAAAGAAAGAACAGACACATTATGGAGGTTGCTCGATCACTCATGTTCACAATGAATCTTCCAAAGGGATATTGGGGTGATGCAATCCTTTCAGCCGCCTATCTTATCAACAGAATGTCACTTTGAAATCTAGATTTTAAAAGCCCTATTGAAACATTACAAGGCACAAACTCTTATACTGTACTTCCAAGGGGCTCTGGGTGTGTTTGCTTTGTTCATGCTAAGTTGCACTAAGCACCCAATTTCGAACTTGGTTACATATGACTCACTATCTCCTGACTATAGAGCCTTTGTCTTGTCTATCTCTTCTGTGTCTATTCTACAGGATTGGAGAGAGGCAATGCAAATTGTTCAATGGAAAGAAGTTTTGATTGAAGAAATGAAGGCCCTGGCAAAAAATGAGACTTGGGAACTTGTCATTGCTCCAGAAGGAACACAGACAGTTGGCTGCAAATGGTTATTTATAGTGAAACATAAGCCAGATGGATCCATTGAGAGATACAAGGCGAGATTGGTGGCTAAATGTTTTACTCAAACATATGGAGCGGACTATCAAGAAACCTTTGCTCCTATTGCTAAGATGAATACAATCAGAGTTTTACTCTCGTGTACAGCTAACTTGGATTGGAACTTACAACAGTTCGATGTTAAAAATGCATTTCTTCATGGGGATCTGGAGGAGGAGGTGTATATGGAGATTCTGCTAGGGTTTGAAGATGCGAAGACACAAGGGAAGGTTTGTAGGTTAAAAAAGGCCTTGTACGGGCTGAAACAATCACCACGAGCATGATTTGAAAAGTTCAATTGGGCTATGATCTCCTTTGGTTGTCAACAGAGTAATGCGGATCATACCCTATTTATCAAGCACTCCCAAGATAAGATCACGCTTCTTATTGTCTATGTTGATGACATTATTGTAACTGGTACAGAAGAGATGGCTAGGCTAAAGAAACTACTTGCTCAAGAATTTGAAAATAAGGACCTAGGAAAATTGCAATATTTCTTGGGAGTAGATGGGATGTAAACTAGCTGAATCTCCTACCGAGAGCAACCACAAACTGCAAGCAGGAATAGGTACATCAGTGGACATGAGAAGATATCAGAGATTAGTTGGGAGACTCATCTATCTTTTTCACGCTAGGTCAAACATAGCATTTGCAATTAATCTAGTAAGTCAATACATGCATGATCCACGAGAACCACACTTACAAGTTGTATTCCGCATTTTGCGCTATCTAAAGTTTGCTCCAAGAAAAGGCCTTCTATTCACTAACAATGGTCTTCTTAACATAGAAGCATTTACAGATGCTGATTGGGCTAGATCTCCAAATGATAGGAGGTCAACCACTGGTTATTGTACGCTAGGAGGAAATCTAGTCACTTGGAGAAGCAAGAAATAGAATGTAGTTGCTAGATCCAGTGCAGAAGCCGAATATAGAACTATGGCTCAAGGTGTGTGCGAACTATTGTGGGTAAAGAAGTTGATGAATGAATTACAACTGACGGATGAAGGAAGGTCATCTCTCTATTATGATAACATAGCTGCTATTAGTATAGCTCACAATCCTGTTCATCAGCATGATAGAACAAAACACATAGAAATTGACCGACACTTCGTGAAGGAGAAACTTGTGCATGGCTCTCTGCAATTATTCCGTTTGGGGTCAAATGAACAACTAGCAGATGTCTTCACCAAAGGACTCTACAACAAACAGTTTCATAACTTCGTTTGCAAGTTGGGCATGTGCAATATCTATGCACCAAATTTGGGGGGAGTGTTGACCAGAGATTATTGCCATTGATATTGTTATAATTACACCTATAATCTCTCCTATAATTGAGAGATTTCATAGAGTTAATAGCTAGATTACTTCCTAAACAATCCTAGGAATTTTTTATATAAACCCTTTTTCCTATGTACACAAAGTATGTAATAAAAATTATCTTCAACTTTCATCATAAACATTGCTCCTTTCCAAGATTCCGAATTTGGCAAGTTTGCAGATTACTTCAAAACCATGCAAAATATTCTACACAAGCTACAATTTTCCATCCGATTTAAAACCATATGTGGAGAGAATAAGACTTCTTACCAGTGCCACATCAAACTGCATTCCATCACATTTTCTAGGACCAAACTCCAGTAAACACAAGACTACCAAAAGGACATTGTCAATCTACTTCCAGAATGTAGTACACTTCCACACATTCCACACATTACAACATACAATTTCACAAGCAAATTTTTTCTCATATGTGCCTTACCCTCAAGTAGGTTAGTGTGATAAAGGCCGTAACAATTCAGCCGTACGCAAACAAGCAAGCTTAAGCATGCAACGAAAAAGGTTGCAGATAAAAGCAAGTAAGTCTAAACACAATGCAGGCACAAGTAAATACGAGTCTAATTTCCAACATTTCCAGGATAAAAGAAGACGAAGATCGTATTAGCTTATCCAACATAACATAGACCGGACAGCCATCACTAGAAGCTAAACCCAACTCCAAATACATAAGATATAACTTACGGCGCATCTTTCTCACAGTTCAACTACTGATACTCAACGAAACATACATTTGGAAACCCCATTGCTAAATAAAACCATAAATGAGTAAGAACATATATAGATAACCACTTAACACACTAAAAAAGAACATATATAGATAACCACTTAACACACAAAAAACTACTTCAAAAATGAACTTCAACGACAATGAGACTTGACAAAAAAGATGTAAAGACAAAATGAAAAGAGCAAATACAGCATCATCTTTAAGTAAAATATAGGAGCTAATACTTACAAAGATAAGCAACTCTAGGATTGCTAGCTTCAACTTCATTAGCAACACGAAGAATAGGGGCGATCTCCACGAGAGAAGATGGCACTACCTCACTATCAAATATTGCCTCCCCAAGATTTCCAGCGGTCTGTGTCCTAGTGATCCGGCGCTGTGGCTGCGTCGGCGGCGTACTCTGATCTAGCCCTCCTCCCCTGGAAGAAGACGCCATCTTTACCCTTCACTATCCACGCTTCCTGCATAAACCCACCTCCAATAGCTCAAGATTCAACTAAAAACAGACCAGCAGCGGCAAATCTCAGAGAGGAAGTAAGAAAGCAAAGAGCTTTACCAATAATGGGAGCTTGTAAAAGAAGCCGAGTAAACACACAGGATCTAACACATCTAAACCACTGCAAAAGAGAACCACATTAGAGCAGCTGAACTGCAGGTACAAGCAAGCACAAAAACACAATCCATGTACACTGAATGTGCACAATGTGAAGACAAGATTCAAACTTTAGGAGGAAAAAAAGAGAGCTTACAAGGAGGATGTGATGGGAAACCCTAAGAAGTAGAGAGAGGGAGCAAAAGTTAGAGAGAGAATGAGGAAATGGTATGTTGAATTTCTAAGCTACTTAGCAAGAAAGTAAGCAAGAGCGAGTGATGGAGTGGAGATGAATAGAACGGGGTTGGGTTGGGTTGGCTTGAGGACAAAACAAACAGTAAAAGTACATATCCAAAGCTCTGATTCCTTTTTTTTTTATTTGCTGCTTTTTCATTTGCTGAGGTGTGCGGTGGGAAAAGGGGGTTCTCTTTCTGGATTATCACCAGATTGCCATTGGAGGAAGAGCTTGGTTGGCTTTGCATGGATAAAAGAATGTTGATTTATTAAAAAAAAATTCTCTATTAAATTTTTCTTTTAAATAACACAATTTTAATTTTTATCAAATTTTAATTATAATTAAAGATAAAAATAATATTTAAAGTAAAATTAAAAATAATCCATTTTATTAGATTGCTGCAAATAGATTTACTTTTATATTTATATCAATATTTGATAGAAAAATAAAGATAAGAATAGCAAATAAATTTAAAATATAATTATTTTAATTTAATTTATGTAGCATGTCAAAAAACAATAACAGCAACACTCAGTATAAATCTCACTGAGACATGCAATTTGAAGAGGTCCTGTAGTACGCAGTCTTACCCTTAATTATTAAAGATGTTTTCAAATGACTAAATTTTGTAAGCGTATTAATATTTAATATAAAATAATTTATTTCATATATTTGAATTATTATTTACACACTAATTTTATATAATTATAATTTTAAATTTTGGGCCTCACTTCAAATTCGTACTCCTATTTTGACAACATTTTTTTGTAATTATTTTATATATTTGAATTATTATTTACACATTAATTTTATATAATTATAATATTAAATTTTGGACCTCACTTCAAATTCGTACTCCTATTTTGACAACATTTTTAATTTAATATTTTTGTTTTTAAGAAATTAGTGAACAATACCTCAACGAGGACAATTTCGTCAAACAAAGTTACAAAACCCACGTACTGGCAGTTAAAAAAGCGTGGGTAGTGGCAACTGTGAAGAAAGATAGAACAGAAGAGGGCATTTCGGGAAAGGGATTCAAAATTCAAAAAAAAAGGGGAGATTCTTGATCGATGTAAAGCTAGAATATCGCGTCGAAAGGTAGCCGTTTTTCAAACTCGTGATAAGACTTTTTTACCCTTCAAAATTCGGCCACCATGATAAAAACAAAGGATACCAATGTCAAATTACCAAGTCTGCCACCTCCAACGCATCAAAACGTGGGCGGAAAGGTATTTCAGTATTTGACGATACTGTTAAGGTCATTTTTGACATTTGTAGGATGAGAGATAATTGTCGGTTTCCGTATCGTCAAATGTTCTGTCAATAAATTCCACGTTGACCCTGTGGACCCACCAATCGTTGTAGTACAA
>JAOSBO010000003.1:629357-639450 GCA_027563915.1 Erythroxylum rotundifolium
TTCTACACTAACTCTTGAGCAAGCCCTGGAAGACAACATGAGGATTGATTATTACTATCGCCACCTTTCTTACCTTCAAAGAGCTATCCAGTAAGTGCTTCATTCATTTCTCTTCCTTCCTGATCACAAAATAAAGATTAATCACCATAAATTAGAATTTGTATTAATTGATTGGGAAATAATTAAGGAGTACGATCGATGACGATATGGTCTAAATCAGTATTAACGAGTGAGTTCAACTATGCGTCTTACTTTTACTGTTACATCGGAAGCTATTCCATAAAACTTGACATTAAGATTTGTTTTGGGTAAGAAATATAGACCTCTTTTATATTTAAAAAAATAAAAAATATCATAATTTTTAAAATTTTTACATATTCTTCTTAATTTTTAACTTTCTAATAAATTTCTTTTTCAAATTTCGATTAATAATTAATGACAAAACATACGTGGTATAAATATTAAACATGAATAAATCAAATGTCATTAATGATAACTTAACTCAGCTCTGAAATTACTCAAAATTAATTAAATTCAATTTAAATTAATAATTTAAGATAATTATAATAAATTATTTTTTAGATCAAATTTAATTAGTTCGATTTAAGTTTAAGAATTAAGTTGAACCGTCCTATAAAATATTTTATTAGTACAAGTGTGATGTTTATATCAAGTGCATTTTGTTGTTGATTTTTAACTGAAATTTAAGAAAATGAATTTTCCCCCCTAAAAACTAATAACTATAAGAAGTTTTTATAAAAATTTAAGGATTAAGGAGTTTTTAAAAAAATTTCTTAAACTGCAAGAGAGATTGATATCTTTTAGCTAGATTTTCTTTTAAAATTATGGATTAAGGGTTGCATTACGAACAACAATCTCAATATTACTATTTCACAATTTAAGATCTTACTTAACGTAAAACAAAGAATAGATAATTTTAATTTTCAATATCTCAAGATACATAGGATGTTTTATATAAGAACTATTGTTCTTCTGGCAGGGAAGGCATGAATGTGAAGGGTTTTTTTGCTTGGTCATTGCTGGACAGCTTTGAATGGAATTCAGGTTACACAGTAAGATTTGGGATCAACTTTGTTGATTATAATAATGGATTGAAAAGATACCCAAAGCATTCAGGTAAGTGGTTTAAGAGCTTCCTGAAGAAGAAGTATTAGGCACACCACCATATAAAAACATAACAACTTTGTAAAAGATGATGATGATATAGAAGATGATCAACAATTTCCGTAGTTTAGTTGTAGTATGTTCTGAAAGTGAGATGTGTACGAGTATGAAAACTAATTAAAAAAAACAATGTCTTAAAGTTTCTGGCATAAAGATTGTCTTGTTGTATATATTAAAGAGATTGTATCATTATAAAAGATATTTAGAAAGGCAAATACACTTCATTCACATTGACCATAAGATACTTATATGGAGTTTACAAGAGTTTATTGTAGGATAAGTCTAAATAATATTTATCTAAACTATAGGATAAGTTTAGATAATGTCTATCTTGTAGGATAAGTATCAATCTAGATACACATTACATAACAGAACAAATAATAATGGTTACAATAGTTATGGACTCTAGTTATCCTTATTACCCTCCTGCAAGTTGAATTGGTCTTGGCAAGACATTCAACTTGTTTTTTAAACGATGAAACGATGATTTCATAACAGTTTGGTTAAAACATTGGACAGTTGATTGGTAGTTGCAATATAACGTACTTGAAGTTCTTTTTTAGCAACTTTATCCTGCACATTATCAAATTCAATTTTCAAATGTTTACACTGTGTATGGAAAATAGGTGTAGTAGTAAGATAAGTAGTGCTTGAATTATCACACCATAAAATAGGAGAGGATGTTAAAGGAATACCAATTTCTCGCATAACTGATTGTAACTAGTTTAACTTTGTTGCAACAATAGCAACAACACAAGACGCAACTTTGGTAGATGATTTGGCCACCATCCTTTGTTTCCTTGATTCTCACGATATTAAATTGTTACCAACATAAATAGTAAAGCTTGTGATACTCTTATGATCATCAATACTGCCTCCACAATCAGAGTCACAGTAAACCAAAATAGGAAAAGAACTTAAGCATCTCAACAAAATGCCATGATCAATAGTGCTAATAAGATATCTAAGTATTCATTCAACTGTTGTTCAGTGCTCATCAGTAGGTGAATGCATGAATTGAGAAATCTTGTTGACTGCATAACAAATATCAGGACAAGTTAAAACGAGGTATTGCAAGCCTCCAATAATACTTCGATAAAGATTAGTGTCCAAAAAAGAAGTCCCATCATGAATACTCAATTTTACTTTGTCACAAGCTGGTGTAGTAACACTATTTGCATCTTCTATATAAGCTTTGTTCAACAAATCCTTTATATATTTGGACTGAGTAAGTAAAAAACCATCTGAAGTCCAGCGTGTCTCCATACACAAAAAGTAAGAAAGAAATCGTAAATCATTTTGCGCAAAAGATTGTTGGAGAGATTGAATTATGTTGGTGACCATATGACTATTATTTCCCATGATAATAATATTATTAACATATAAAAACTTGAACCAAACCATGATATAGGATGAAGAGAGGGGTATCCGTCTTTGAACCTTTGAAACCAAGGTTGATCAATACATTCATCAAACACTTAAAACATAGTCGAGGTTCTTGTTTCAATCCATAAATAGATTTTTGTAATTTACAAACATAGTTCAGATATGTAGGATGAACATACCCTTTTGATTGTTGCATGAAGACATTCTCATCAAGTGAACCATGCAAAAAGGAATTAGAAACATCCAATTATCCAATCTCCTAATTACTAGATAAGGCATATGATAACAAAAGACAGATAGTGGTAGGTCACACCTGGTCGTTAATTAAATCTCTTTGCCACTAAACACGCCTTGTATCTATCAATGGTACCATTTGAATTTCGCTTGATACGATATACCTATTTGCATCCAATTATATTATCAACTTGAGAAGGAGCCGCTAAAACCTAAACATTGTTATCGTTCATCGTGCTATACTCTTCTATCATTGCTTATCTCCACTTTTAGATTGACTAGCTAATTTATAAGTTGACGGTTCAATTTTAAAGAAGGTAAAAAATTGACGAGGCTTAGTAGTACGAGTTTTGGATCTATTAACCATAGGATGTTGACGAGGTAGTGTAGTAGTATTATAATTTTAACAAGTCAACAATTAAAGACAATTTAGATGATGCTGTAGAAAAGCTATCGGGTGATGTATATGGCACAAGTAAGGCATATAATAATAAAAGATGGATAGTGATAGGTTTAATAACTGGACTAAAAGTATCCATGTAATCTACACTTGGTCATTAATTGAATCCCTTTGCCACTAAATGTGCCTTATATCAATCAATCGTACCATATGGCTTTCTCTTGATACAATATACCCATTTGTATCCAATTATATTTTTTGCTTGGGAAGGAGGCGCTAAAACACAAGCATTGCGGATCATCGCATTATACTCTTTTGTCATTACTTGTCTCCACTTTTTAGATTGATGGGCTTATTTATAAGATGATGGTTTAATTTCAGAGGATTAAGAGTACTAGTTTTAAATCTGGTAACCATAGGCTGTCGACATGGTAGTGCAGTAATATCAAAATTGTAAAGAGTTAAGTCAACAATTAAAGGCAATTTAGAAGATGTAGTAGGAGAGAAAGACCTGTGATGTATATGGCACAAGTAAGGAATTATCAATGATGGGTGTTATGGTCGGACTAGGTAATGTGGGTGGATGGTTTATGGGTGGGGTGGGTATGTTAATTGAGGAAATAAAAGGGAGATCAATATTGGGTGTGGCATGAGGTTGAGATGACATTGATTTATGGTGTGTGGGTGGGGCAGATGATATTGTCCTTGTAGCAAAAGGTATTTTCGAGAAGTTGGAATTGGTTAAGGTAGTTGCATTAGGCAAGGACTAAGATAATGGTGGTGAGGTAGGAGTGTGAGTGAATCGTGATGGTAAAAAATAGTGGTTGGTGAGGAATCTTGAACACTGAAACTCGTCATGGAAGATTTGGAAAATGGGAACTCTTGTTCGTCAAAAACAACATGACGTAAGATAACAAACCTTTTAGATTTAAGATCAAGACAATAGAAACCTTTATAAAGTTTACTATATCGTATAAAATCACAGTGTTTGGAACGAGGTGTTAATTTATGTAAAGCATAAGGTTATAACCAAGGATAACACAAGCATCCAAAAACATGTAAATTATTGTAATCAGGACTTTGTTAAAAAAGAATTTGATACAGATTAGAATGAAAAAGAATAGGTGTAGGCAATTGATTTATTATGTACATTGTCATATCAAAAGCATAAGTCCAATAATATGTGGAAATAGAGGAATGTTGAAGTAAAGCCAAACCAGACTCTATAATCTGTTGATGTTTTCTTTCCACACATCTATTATGTTCTGGAGTTTCAAAATAGGAACCATGTTGAGTTATTCCATTTTTAAGTAACTATGATTGCAAGGCTTGATTTTTCCTCCCCAATCAGCTTGAAAGCTTTTTATTTGTCGATCAAGAAAAATTTCAACAATATGATGAAACTTGATAAAAAGGCTAAACACTTCAAATTTATACTTAATAAAATAAACCCAAAAATATTTTGAATAATCGTAAAACAATACACAATGTCGATTGCCATCCACGAAAGGAACAGGAGATGAACCTCAAAGATTAGAACAAATGAATTAAGTGGACCATTAGCCTTAAAATGAGAGACTGAAAAAGGTACCTCATGACTCATACTGACACTACAAGCACGACAAAGACTCGACTTATTAAGAGAAATAAAAGGAATTTTATTTTACCGAAGAGCTTGTCGAACTGTTTGACAATTTACATGTCCTAAACACTAATGTCACTACTTTAGAGTATAAGTCATTAGGGTAATTGGACTATGAGGTTGTTGAATGGATTCTATGCGTATAGAGTATAGAACATTATCATTCTGGCCTAAACGAAGGAGCTCCTTCATATGGATATCCTTAATCATGAAACAATTGGAAAAAAATTCAACAGAAATGTTATTGGCGTTAGTAAAGCATAAATAGACAATAAATTTTAACATGAACAAGGAATGCATAGGACATTACGAAACCGAAAAGAATTATCTGAAGATTGACAAAAAGATGAACTAACATTAGAGATAAGAAGGAATTTACCGTTTCCAATTTTGATTACTTAAGGACGATGATACTCATTATAAATGGTAAGATTTTCTAAATCGGGAGTAATATTGTGAGTTGCTCTAGTGTCCATGATCTAAATTAAGGTTTCTTAGTTGATATTGCTAGATTAAAAGCCGGTTTGACTAGGTTTAAGTTTTGTTATCATGGGTTTATGGCTCTACAATATGGCGAGGGACATTGCTAGAGATATGACCAAACCCTTTACAATTATGATACTGAATATTGTCCATCGAATTGCTAGTTATGTAAGAATTGTGAGGAAGCTTATGTGAAGATTGAAAATTTCCACCAGAAAAGGCACCAACGGTGGAAGGATCTCTACTACACGTCATCACTTGATTTCTTCCTCTACCACGTGATGAATATCATCTAATAGTTGAATTCACATAGTGAGCTGTAGGTTAGACAAGTGGCTTCACATCTATTTTAGCAGTAAAATTCTCCTCTTCACTAAGCAATAATCCATATAAATCATAAAAAAACATCTAAATGATTTTCAAGAAACCGAACGAAGAGTCTATACGTTGGATCCAAGCCATTAATAACAACTTGAACCAAATTATCCTCCATGACATGATTGTTAAGTGTTGCCAACTAATCAAACATTCCTTTTGCTTGTTGAGTATACTGAACAATAGATTCATTATGTTCGTTTGTTAGCTTAAATAATTTTGCTTTAATAGTTCATACCTATGTCTTAGAACACGGAGCATAACTATTAGCTAATTTTTGCCATGGCGTATAGGAGCTGGAAACACCAACAACTTAAGGAATAAAGCTCTCGCTAATAGTTGATCTTATTTATACAAATCAAGATAAGTTGGATTTGATTGATTGATCATTAATTTGTTGAGGTACTATCTTGTAAGTGCCAATAACATATTGTGCTAAATCATAACTATGTAAAAGAGGTAGAAGTTGTACCTTCCAAACGAGATAATTAGTAGAATTTAATTTGATAGGTAACTTATGTGTGATGTTTAGAGGAGCTGAAATATGAAAAGTAGTTGATGAAGTAAAAGAAAGAAGAAGGCTTAAGAGTTCCCTCGGTAGACATTGTAGCTTCTTAGGTTGTTAGATCACAAAAAGCTCTTGATACCACAAAAAAAATTTTAGAAAGGCAAATACACTTTATTTAAGTTGAGCAGAAGATACATATATAGAGTTTACAAAAATATAGGATAAGTTTAGATAATGTCTATCTAAATTGTAGGATAAGTCGATAATGACAAACTAAATAATAATGGTTATAATAGTTATGGACTCTAGTTACCCTTCTTAATCGTAATTGAATTGTGGATGATGTATCAATAATACATAAACAAACAGAGTATTTAATTTTTGTCTCCAGTTTGTGATCAATTAAGTAAGGATTATAATTAATGATCTGAATTACATTGATTATACACTCTTTATGATCTTTAATTTTTTTAGAAAGTTCATTCCCTTTAACTTTTGTTAAAGGATAACATTATAAACTAATCAAATATTAATGACATGAAAATTTAATCTATCTCTTAAACTCGATTCGAACGAATAATTTATTATAATTATCTTAAATTATCGATTTTATTCAGGTTTAACTGGTTCGAAATCAGGTTTAAATTTTGAGTTAAATTATTATATTATCAATATTTAATTGATCTATGTGCAATACTCATCTATTTTCATTGTGATTTTTAAACTAAAATTTAACAAAAAGAATTTTTCTAAAAAATTTAAAACAATAAGTATTTTTTTCAAAAAATTAAAGATTATATTTTTAAAAAATTTTACTTAATTTATAAGAGATTCTCTTGTCTTTTACCCTAAACCTTAACACTACCGAAAATCAAATTGATAATCTCATTGTACACGTTTTGGTGGTCCCAAAAGTTCATGTAATCAAGAAACTATTCCATATGCATACAATTGTGACTAACTGAATTTTTCTTTTTTTGTGTCATATATAATGAGTACTCCAAGGCCAACAGGCAGTCCGTCGTTTATGAGAAAGATAACAAGATAATGGGAATTCAAAGCTATCTGTTCATGATCTTTCTACTTGTTCTAAGCTCGATTCATTAACTAGTAGTAGCACCTTGTTTCCAACATCAAACTACAACTCCACTTCTCTGAATCGTTATATTTTCCCTGATGGATTCATTTTTGGGACGGCTTCTTCTGCTTATCATGTGAATTGTTGTACGCTCTTTGGAATTTTGGTTTCGTTCAAGTTCTTGAGATGCTTAACCATGGAGTTCATTTTTTTTAAAAAAATGTCTTAGTATGAAGGTGCAGCCAGAGAAGATGGCAGAGGACCAAGCATATGGGATTTTTTCACTCATAGATATCCAGGTCTGTCTATCTCTATCTCTCTCTGAGTGTTGTTCTCTGAGTTTAACGGGCTAGAGCAGGAAAAAAAGCTAGGAGATAAAGTTTTTCCTGCAGGATGATGACCACTGCTTTCTTTCTTCTTTTTCTTTCTAATTTTATGTGGAGGGTTATCAATATGCAGAAAGTTTTTCCTGGAGGATGATGACCACTGCTTTGTTTCTTCTTTTTCTTTATAATTTTATGTGGAGGGTTATCACTATTTTTAGGTGTGGCGACAAATTAATTTGAAGTCAAAGGGTTAAGATTGATTTAATCAAGCTCGAACTTAAACTTAATAAATTTTTTTACTTGATTAATCTTAAAAATTTAGTTTAAACTTAGCCAAAAATTTAAGAAAAAAACTTAAATTTGGGTGAGTTCATATTCAAATGTTTATACTCAATCAAGTTTAATTTTTTTTTGGATTTAATGCTCAAGCTTGAGTTAGCTATTGTCATTCACATTCGAATATTTATGCTGGATCAAGCTTAAATTTTTTAAAATTAACAAAATTTTTCCTTTTTTAGAAATGGATTATGTATGAAGATTATCACTAATCGACATATTTAAGAACTTGATACTTTTCAAAGCATGTTTAACTAGTTATGAGTTGGTAATTGGAGCAATTGAAGAAAGATTAAAAATCTTAGATTCATTGGCATGACATGGTTTAGCTATTTTCATTTACATTCGAATGTTTATAATTGATCAAGCTTAAATTTTTTAAAATTAACAAAATTTTTCCTTTTTTAGAAATGAATTATGTATGAAGATTATCATTAATCGACATGTTGAAATTTAGTTGGAATGAGATTGGGACATATCATAGATGAGATATAATTTTCCATGAAAATGATATCTTTTTTTTAATACTGAAAATGATGTTTAAGAACTTGATTATCATTACGTGTATTTTAAAATTATTTATTATATTTATTCAAATATATATGGGATTCTTCAACTGTGCTTTTGTTTTTGTTTTCTCACGAAGCACACAATTTTCTAACAAACCCATTAAATTTTCATTATTTAAATAAGAAAAAGACTTGTAAATGCTAAAAAATTTAATGATTAAAAATTGAACCTGTTCATTTAATTCAATCATAAAAATTTTAGACTGATCAACTTTTTGGTTCGATAAATTGACCAATTTATTAATTAATTAACTAATTTTTATAAATTAACTCGTTTTTATAAATCTGAACACACCTATTGATTTTCAATTAACATTCTTTTTCTTCAATTAGATTTTAACTTTTTTTATTAGTCAAGACAAGTGTCATTTTTAATTATATTTTAAATTTTATAATTTTGTTTAATTTTTGTTATATATTAATTATACAGTGGTTTAATAATAATTAAAATTTTAAACTTTAAATCTCTTATTTTATAAATTTAATTTTCAGTCTAAAGTTTAAAATATTAAAAATTTAGACTTTTTATAAGCTATAGAATCTTTAATCAGTGTTTTCAAAATCCCAATTTCATTAAATTAATAAGTGGTTTACTTGTTTTGTCATCGTAATTATCAATCGACTGACGATGAAAGTGTTGTACTCGGTGACTCTTAGCAGTCAAATGTATCAGTCAGATACGGGCCCAATATAGGCGCAGAGTGGCTGTTCCCATTTCGGCCTCAGGATGTTTGGGGATAGGGTTGAGATAGGGTACCTAGCCAGACGATCCTGTCCCCCCTATTTTGATATGCCACCCTGTGCATCCAGCTATCCATTAAATGAAACGGGACCAGGTGAATTGATCCCGTGCAATATAGGTTACAAATTAGCCAAGAGCAGACAGATCTTTACAGCTTTTCCTGTTTTCTCTATTGGACGAAATAGCGAGCCATGTGGCTATATTTTATCTTATCAACATCTACTTTTTATTATGGGAAATGATATTTAGATTGAAGCTGGATAAGGTTGACAATTAGTAGGCTATCTCTCGCTTCAAAATTAAACTAAATTAAATTAAAATTATTTATCATCATTAACCGAGTAAAGTTGACAATTGGCCAACTCTCGTTTCAAAACTTAAATTAAATTAAAAATTTTTAATTTAATTATAAATTATTTATTATAATTAATTGAGTACAAAATTTATTTTTGAATTACTTTTAAGTTGTATTAGTTTTTTTGAAATAATTTCTGTACTAGTTAAGCGTAAGATTATATACATTACTAAACTGCTCCAAAACTTTTCACGTTAGTGTTTTTGTTGATGTTGTTTTGTAACTTTTATTAGTTTGATAGGAAGTGCTTAATCATTAATTTTAAGTCTCCTGAATTATTCAAGATTAATTGTATATCAGGTAAAATTACTTGATTCATACCATCGCTACAAGGTAATATTAAATTCTAAAAGCATAGGACACTAAGATAATAAGCTTAAATATTGTTTTCGTATGCAACAGGAAGATGTTGGGATCATGAAGGAGATGGGCTTAGATGCTTACAGATTTTCAATTTCATGGTCAAGGATACTG
>JAOSBO010000003.1:707713-720235 GCA_027563915.1 Erythroxylum rotundifolium
GAAGTGCCACAGGTGCTCAATTGATGAGGCTTGATGTGAGATACTTTGTCCATGAAGTGAACTTGCAATAGGCCAAATTTGTACAGTTTCTGTTTATTATCATTAGGAAGAACATGTTCTCCACAATTTTGCAAGTTGAGTTCCAGTTTGTTGTTTCTTCTTGGTGCTAAGGTCATGATCCAATTCAGTTGGAGGACAAAAAGGTGACTGAACACCAAATCATAAAGATTCAGTTTTGCCCATTTGATGTTTTAGAACAACTATTTGTAAAATTATGATTGAACTTTTAACAGTTATTTTAAGTTGCAGCCATCCAAGCTTTATATATTTATGTATACATTCGATCTTGGCCAAAATTCCATCTTTCGTTGAATTCCATTGTGGTTGGAAAATTGGTCCGGTCCGGTGTGAGTTGATCAGGTTTTGGTTAGACCCGAGCTTGTGAAACTGTTCTAAACGATCTCAAAACGATACTATTTTAGTATAATTAAACATATATAGATTAAAATAGTATCGTTTTAGTCTCAGTTTAAATCTGGTCGATCTTCAGATTGCATAATTAAGTATGATCAAATCTGGCTCCGGACGGGTAGGGGCGTTGTTATCCCTACCGATGCCTGCTACAATCTCATCCTAAGGACCAACCTGATATGGTAACAGGGATAAAATTACACAAGCATGCATACTCTTGTCTGTTTAAAAGATTGAAAAAGAAAAAGAAAGACAAACTGTAGGAGCTGTTTAGTTAAATTCGACTTTCTGTTCTTCTTCCTCTAGTTTCTTGGTTATTAAAGGAAAAGAAGAGACCGAGGCATCAGGAAATCTGTCATTCGGTTAAAAGCTAATAGGTGCAGAGTCAGTTGTTAAGACTTTAAGGGATTAAGATTTTAAGGAAAAGGAACTAAGGGAAATAGTATATTTAGATTTTGCAGTTGGTGGAGCAACGAACTAACTAACTAACCAACCAACATGCAAGTGTTAAAAACCAAACTTAACACTTGAAAACTTGTTCGTGCAAAGAAACAAATATAGTAGAAGATCATGAACATTGGCATAGCCTCATTTTATCTGAATCATGATTTACTATTTTTGTCTGTGTCCAAATGGGCAATATTCCATTTCTGTCTGATCTTTAGGTGGTTTCAATCAACCATCAAATATAGTAAGTAGCATATTCAATGGAAACCAACACCTTCTAACAACCTCAGAAGAAGGAAAATGAATGCAAGGAAAAGAAAAATTCATAGAGAACGATTGATTCTTTCCCTAAAGCTACGTGTTTCTTGTCTGAATTCTGATACACTTTCTGCTGAAACCCTCTCTCAGAGCTGTCTGCAAGTTCTTTTTCCTTTTTGAATTCTCTCATTTATTGTGTTTTGGCATTGGAAATGCACCATAGTCTTGTTGGGATCTTGGTATCCTGTCTTGTGTTTCTGACCAGCCTGGTCCATTCAAAGACAGATTCCGATGATGGTACGTGAAACATCGCACTCTTCAAGTTTGTAGATTGCAGTTTCATGCTCTTGCATGCAATTTTAAGGGAGGATGAATATAAGTTTATGTCGGTCTAGATCTGACTGCCTGTCTTGTAACCTGAAAGGACTCGGATTGGAGATTCGATGAAGAGGGAGACGTGTTTCATCTTCTTATGAATCTAATAACCCTGAAAAAAGGACATTGCATTCTGTAGATTCTGATTTTTTTGTGTTTTGTGTTTTGTGTTGCAGTTTCTGCTCTTAACGTGATGTTTAACAGCTTAAATTCTCCTTCACAACTTGATGGTTGGAAATCAAGTGGTGGAGATCCCTGTGATGACTCCTGGAAAGGGATTACATGCTCAGGATCTTCGGTCACAGAAGTGTAATTGCATTCTTTACATTAAAAACATTTTTTTTCTGTTCAAGGATCATCTGATCTTTTGAACTCTCCATTAATGGCATTAAAAAACTTCTGCAGAAAACTGTCAGGCCTTGGAATCACTGGATCACTTGGCTACCAGCTTGCAAACTTGAAATCTGTCACTTCCTTGTAAGCTTATCTCGAATTGTAAAGTAAAAACATGCTCTTAAGTGTTCAAATTGTTGTCACCTTATGTCTTCTGTATTCGTTTGTCATAGTACAGTGATGTGAGCAAGAACAACCTGAAGAATGATATCCCATATCAGCTTCCTCCAAATGTAGTTAACCTGTAAGTTTTCTCTACAGTCCTTGCCTATAACATCAAGGTAATCACCATCAAAGGTATGATCATGGAGGTAATTTAGGAAAATCTGTTAACTTTCTTTAGCTTGATGTGCAGAGATCTTTCTAACAATCAGTTCACTGGCTCATTGCCCTATTCAATTTCGCAGATGACTGACCTTGAGTACCTGTAAGCATGAGCTTCCTTGTCCTTTGCGTCAATCTTTCTGTTGTGGTGTCCATATTTTTCATTGGTTTCTGGCTTTTCTTGCAGAGATGTTGGTCACAATAGCCTCAATGGACAATTGGGTGATATGTTTCAGAAGCTTTCAAAACTTGAGAAGTTGTGAGTAGGACTAACTTGGTATCTAAATGTTCTGGTTAGGGAAGGAAATATGTCAGCCTGGAGTTAGATAAAAACTAGGGCTTGGACCAATTCAGGTTGAGTTTAAGTAGGTTTAGGTCAGGTCGGATGGGTTTGGGCCAAAGTATTCCTGAAACTAATTTTTTGTTTTTGCATACTAGACTCGAGTTGAGTAGAATTTCAATCAAATCGACTTTTATTAATTAACTTCAAATTGGATTTGTCAAATCTTTTTTTTATTTTTTAAGAAATTTGTGAGGTTAAAACAACTAATATAGATTTAGATTCAGCTAGCTTGCTTTTGATTTGACATCTAATACTCCCTTCAATTTTTTTTCCCTGAAATTTCATAGGTTTCTTCTATGCAAATTAAGCTTAGATAGATAACTAACTTTCCTAATTTTCTTGCAGGGATTTGTCCTTCAACACACTGAAAGGCAACCTTCCACAGAGTTTCTCATCACTTTCAAAACTTGAAACATTGTAATAACCTTCAAAACACAGTAATTTTGCCTAATTGGAGTTTCTGTTTATTGATCTGAAAATGGTACGTTTCAGGTACCTGCAAAACAATCAATTCACTGGTTCGATAAATGTCCTTGCTCGTCTTCCTCTTGAAGATCTGTAAGTAAACCACAAAACAAAAACATTCAAATACACGTTCTGTAAACCCTCTTGCTTGTGCTCTTTATCGTGGAATTATCAGACTAAGATCTTGTCAGCAAGAAAATCCTGACGATTACTATATACTGGCAGGAACGTTGAGAACAACCAGTTCAGAGGGTCGATTCCTGCTTCAATAAAGGGTATTGATAAACTGAAGTGAGTATGAAAACTAAACTCAATTTCCTGATGATGTAGTTCTTAACAAGTTTCGATTCTGAGTTTGTGACTGTATCATTGAAGAACTGGAGGAAATTCTTGGGGACCTGGATCTGATAATTCTGGCAGTAATGGAAGCAATTCCAAAGATGGGAATGGAAAAGGTGGATTGACTATAGCTTTAATAATTGCGGCAATAGTGGTGGTGGCTGTACTTATTGGTATTCTGATGATCAAGAAGAAATCTTCTGCAACTTCACATTTTCTTGATGAAGAAGAGACTAGCCATAAGGGATCCTTCAAAGTTCTTGCATCACAGGAACTGTCCAGTGAACATCGCGCTCCCATAAGCAAAGGGTTCAATGGTAATAGTTTGCTTTCCCCGTATTAGGGTAAAAGACACCAAATTCCTTATTAGCGAAGTATTTACTTTAACTTTGATTCTAGCAGATGACATCTCTCCCAGATCATCAGTTTCCGTTGACATCAAAACTTTGAAGAAACCTCCTTCCTTTGGTTACAAGCCTCAACAGACTGAAGTTGTTCAAGATTTCAGCGATAAAGAGTTCGAGAACCGTCTGAATGCAGGAAGAAACACATCCACTCCTGCTGTATCATATTCTTTAGCAGATTTGCAGCGTTCCACAGGTAATTTCGCAGCAGGTCGTCTTCTTGGAGAGGGATCTCTTGGTTGTGTTTATAAAGCTAAATATCCTGAGGGGAAGGTAGGTAATTAGCTAACCAGAAATGCTTCAACTTGTCTCTCTCATTTCTTTTATTTTTTCCCTGACAGTATCTGATACTTGGTTTTTTACAATGATCTGTTCTTCAGGTTCTAGCTGTCAAAAAGATCGACAAGTCACATTTTCAGAAGGATCACACGGAAGAATTCTCAAAGATTGTATCGAACATCTCAAAGATTCATCATAAGAACATTGCTCCACTTGTGGGTTATTGTTCAGAATCGGATCATCACATTTTAGTTTACGAGTTTTTCAGGAATGGATCACTCCATGACTTCCTACACATGTCAGATGACTTCAGCAACCCACTAACTTGGAATACCAGAGTTAAAATTGCTCTAGGAACTGCACGAGCTGTTGAGTGAGTAATATATATATATATATAGGAATTAAAAATTTTCAGTATTCAAGTTAAATGAATCTTGTTTCTTCTTCATGATCACTTGGAGCCTGTAGAGATTTTCTAATTTTTCTTTAAATTTTCAGATACCTCCACGAAGTTTGTGCTCCATCTGTCATCCATAAGAACATCAAGTCCTCCAACATTTTGCTTGACCTTGAGTTCAACCCTCATCTCTCTGATTATGGTCTTGATGGCTTCCATGATGTGAGTACTTCTGTTTCTTTTAATAACTCTGTGATGAGGCAAAGAACATGCCTTGTATCTGCAAAAGCATCTTAATGATTGTTTCACATCAGCTTGCTGCTTGTTTAAGATTCTATAATATCAAGTCTAAATTCAGTAATCAAGCTACAAAAAAACTTCCATGATGTGAGTACAAAAACAATAAAAACCATCTGCAAAAAACACAAGTTTACCCCAAGTTTTTTTGGTATAAACATTCATGTGTTGCAACCTCTATCTAATCTTTTTCTGCAGCACACAATCAAGAACCTTGGAATAGGATATAATGCTCCAGAGTGCACAAAACCTTCTGCATATTCCATAAAGAGTGACGTCTACAGTTTTGGAGTTGTCATGCTAGAGTTGCTGACAGGTCGAATGCCATACGACAGGTAGAGCTAGCTCTCATATCTCTGTCACGTCCATCTCTCTAGTGTCTTTGATCTCCATAACCAACTAAACTTTGCTGCAGCTCCAAGTCAAAATCCGAACAATGCCTTGTGAGGTGGGCGACCCCTCAACTTCATGACATTGATGCATTGGCTAACATGGTCGATCCAGCCTTGCGTGGACTATACCCTCCCAAAGCAATCTCTCGTTTCGCAGACATAATCGCCCTCTGTGTACAGGTATCAGACAAAACTCTCTTTTGGTTAAAAAATGCTTCACTGTCTTGAAAAGATGGTGATACTTTGTTGTTCGGTTATGGTTGGTGAGCCTGCATGCCTGATGTTATGATCTGTATGACTTGTATCAGGCGGAGCCTGAGTTCCGACCACCAATGTCGGAGGTGGTTCAGACATTGGTGCGGATGGTTCAGAGGTCGAGCATGAACATAAGGGATGATTTTGCGGCCAATTCTCGTGGGACAGATGACTCTGATTACTACTAAACTAGCCCGTTATGGAGTCCTTACAAGAGTTGTGTAGAATTAATTTCTAATGCTTATTTTTCTTTTCATAAATTATTTTTTACATTAGATTTTTGTTACTTTCAGATAATTCTTCGATGGTGAA
Organism: Erythroxylum rotundifolium; assembly: GCA_027563915.1. Classification (NCBI taxonomy): domain Eukaryota; kingdom Viridiplantae; phylum Streptophyta; class Magnoliopsida; order Malpighiales; family Erythroxylaceae; genus Erythroxylum; species Erythroxylum rotundifolium. The sequence goes on from JAOSBO010000003.1 coordinate 713,465, forward strand.
ACAATTTATTTTAAGAAAAAAAGATGGTGCATAAAAGAAAGAAATAAATAATAAGTTTACCACACTTTTTTTATTTATAAATTTATGATATAAAATTCATAATATATTTTATGATATATTGTATTTATTGGTGGATTTATAGTATATTTTAATTTTAACCTATTTATCCCATATGGAAAAAAATTTGAGTAGATAATTTAGACACATACTTTTTTGGATTAAATGAAATGGATGGATTTCATTATAATCTCATTATCGTAATTATCTTTAATTGTAAAATAGTTTTTGTTAAAATAATTTGATAAACAAATATAACATAAATGGTATTTTACATATGTTAATTATTGTTTAAGAAAACTTAGAAAAATTATTTAATCTTTAAAATTTTTGAAAAAATCTTTTTAATTTTTAGTTTTTCGAAAAAAATCATTATCTTGTAATTTGTTTAAAAATAACGACGAAGCACATGTGCCCTAAACATAAAGTAATCAAATATAACTATTATAGTGACTCAAATTAATTCTTAAACTAGATTCAAATTGATTAAATTTCATCTAAATGAATAAAAGAAGGCAATTAAAATAGTATTTGATTAGTACAAATATGATATTCATGACACTCGTATTTTATTGTTATTTTTAACTAAATTTTAAGAGAAAATTTTTCTTAAAAAATTGAAATGTGGAAAGAAATTTTCAAAAAATTTAAAGATTATGAGTTTTTTAAAAGGATTTTTTAAAAAATTTAATTTAATCGAGTTCAAATAATCTAAAACTTGATATCAAGATGATAATATTTAGTATAATTTATCAAAATAATGTTATTTATTTGGTGGCATGGTAAGGCGGGACTGCAAATCCTTTTTTCCTAGGTCAAAATTGGACAAAATTTCTATATTCAAATCTTATCAACCCAAATTTAACTTAGTAATTTTAGATTATGTCTGGCTCTTGTTGTTATCCATACTTTTGCTGGAGACATTAGAAAGGGTCCCTACAGCTACTTCGTGATTTTCAAATTTCGTTTCTGTTCCTTGTCAGGGAACCACCTGTTTTGTTTCTGTTGTCACTTGTTATTATTGTTCTCGTCGTCCCTCCATAGTTATTCACAGTGCCGGCCTCACTAGGGCCACCTTCAATGTATTTAATTTAAGAAGCATTTTTTAGCAACGAAAAATGACTTAAATGGTGTAAATTTTTCCCTTAGGGCTCTTTTTCGTAAGAAGTCTTAGAGTTCGAGTTATGTAAAAGGAGGGAAAATGAGAAATGTTCTCTATTGATGATCCTGTAGTTTCCTAGGCAAAGCTTGTTGGTCAGATTAATTACTGACGTCTCGCTTCCAGCGGCAGTGTAGGAGTTAAAGCTATTAGGAAACTAGAGGGCTACTGGAAACCTGATGCTGAGTAGGACCAGCGATCAATCAGCAGTTGACCAATCAAGTATGTGACGATTCTTTGTGCGTAGAAGTGTACAGGCTACGTAGGAATCTAAGAGATCTTGAGGTTTCAGGTTTACATCTTCTAGGCTCTTGGGGTGGGGTCGTAAGCGCTTAGGATTAGTCCGGTAAGCTGGGATACCTAATGTAATCAAGAAAAAAAAGTGGCATTTTTTTTTAATTTATAAGAGTAGTAAATCTTTGATTGTCGAAAAAGAAAAAGTTAACGTTAACTAATAAATAACTTCCTTTATTAGCTATATTATCGAGAAAGTTAACTTTAACTTTTAATTTTGGAAGCTAAATAGTTTTATTTATTAGCTATACAACTTTAACTTGTTATATTTATAAATACCTTTGAAACTTTTGATTGTATTTTTTATATTCTAATTTTTTATTTTTAACAACATATAAATCTAAGATATTTCAACTCAAAAATTGGTGGTAAAAAAATTTCACGTTTATATCTTCTAAGTTCTGAGTGATAATTTAAAGGTAAAGTTTCTAATTTTTTTATTTTTAACTTATTAAATATTTGAACTATTATAATTAATTTGTAATTTGTTATTAACGTGGACATTATATTAGCATTTTAAATCAAAACATAATATTAAATAATATTATGTTTATTTGTATTTCTTCTTTTTTATTTTTAAATTACTTATTATTTATAAAAATATAATTAAACATTAAAAAATAATTTAATTTTTATAATTGAAATTTTCATTATACTTTATCATATATAATAATTAATAGATTTATGTTCTTGTAGAAGTTCACGTAAGTTTAATTATAAGTAGACTTATAAATTGAGTCGCTTGTGTATAAATATTAAACTTTAATAATAAAAACATCATTTTAAAATTTATATATTACCGACTTATTGGGGTTTTATTTTTTAATTCTCCAGGCCTATAAAACTTGTTCAGTATCGATTACTCGTTATCACCTCTTTCGGATTACATTTTCCGTTTGACTTATTTTTGTATCTAAGTTCAAATTTAGCTTACAGTTTCCAATGTTTCGAATCCTACCGGCCAAATCTATGGAAGTTTCTGACTTTACTGTCTTCTTTATCTTTTTTCGTTGCTCATTCCTATGACATCTATACAGCTGACAGGTTTAAATTATTTTAAGCTGATACACAATATAACCTCGTTATACAAAACCTGCTAAATTACTCCAAAAAGATTTTAGGTATGGTGTTAGAGCAGGAATCGTTAAACCTGAGTTCCATCCGTAGAACATAACGTCCAGAAAATCATAGTTTCATGCCATGATCAGGCCATTTGTGCCATACCCTTTTTGTTTCCTTCTGTTAATTCATCTCCTACCAGGTTCATCCTTTGCTTATACAAACATAACTTTAGGCTCATTTCTGATTGCATCCGATGACAACGCTTCGTGGACATCACCGTCCGGCGACTTTGCGTTTGGGTTCCGGCGAGTAACAGTAGGTGAATACTTACTGGCAATATGGTTCAACAAAGTACCTGAAAGAACCATAGTTTGGTCTGCTAACAGAAACAATCCAGTTCATGGGGGATCGCAAGTTCATCTCACCCTTGATGGTTACTTGATCCTCACTGACCCACAAGGCACAACACGAGTATGGGCTGCGAATTACCCTGGAACTGGAGCCTCATATGCAGCAATGTTGGACACTGGTAATTTGGTGCTTGCAGGCAGAGATCCTGGCCATTTGTGGCAGAGTTTTGACCAACCGACGGATACTATTTTACCAACTCAGGCTCTGAATCAAGGTGGTGCACTCATTGCTCGATTATCAGAGACAAATTACTCGACAGGGAGATTCAAGTTTGCTTTAGACGCCGATGGGAGTCTCCAACTATCGACCACAAAGTACCCTTTTGATATTTCTAACGTCAGATACTGGCCTGTAGATGAATCTCCTGGAAGTGGCTATAAGTTGATGTTTAACGAATCTGGCTTTATATACCTCACTGCTCGTAATGGAAGCACAATTAGAAACGTTTCATCGATCGGGGTATCGACAAGTTTCTACCAGAGAGCAGTGATTGATTATGATGGTATCTTTTTACATTATGTTTATCCAAAGACTGGTTCAGGTGGCGGAAACCAGTCTGTGTCCTGGACTCCCTTGTCTTTAGTACCAGAAAATATATGCTTGAACATCGAAGGATTAATGAGTTCAGGAGCCTGTGGTTACAATAGTTACTGCAGATTGGGAAACGATAACAGGCCGATTTGCCAGTGTGCTCCGGGTTACATTTTGTCTGATCCAAATGATGTAAGGAACGGATGTGACCGAAACTTTCCTTCTCAGAAATGCAATAAAGGGTCGCAGGAAAAAGATTTGTTTGAGCTCATTGAAATGCCAAACACAGATTTTACATGGGGTGATTATGAATCTTACTCTTCAGTGGACGAACAATGGTGTAGACAGGCATGTTTGAGCGATTGTTACTGTGCTGTTGCTTGTTTTTTGGATGGGAATTGCTATAAGAAATCAATCCCTCTCCTGAATGGGAAGACTGATCCAAAAACTAGAGCAACATCCCTGATCAAGGTCAGTAAACAAAATTTCACCACTGCAACTTCGGACTCTGATTCGTTCCCTGAGAAGCAAGGCCGAGCGACTTTGATCCTCACTGGATCGGTCCTCTTAGGCTCTTCCGTCCTTATCAATGCTCTCTTGGTGATAGCAAGTCTAAGGTTCTCTCTTTGCCGGAATCGGAGAAAGCAGGGACTGGTTCAGCCAGATCAAGTCCTGAAAGCTTCCAGTCCAAGAAGTTTCCCTTACAGTGAATTAGAATTGGCAACAGGAGGGTTTCAGGAGAAATTAGGCAGTGGTGCTTTTGGAACTGTTTACAAGGGAACTCTTCCTTGTGAGCATGATGGAGAAAGACTTATTGCAGTTAAACAGTTAGAGAAACTTGTAAAATCAGAAGGTGACCATGAATTCATAACGGAAGTGAGTGCCATTGCGGGAACAAATCACAGGAATTTAGTCAAGCTTCTAGGATTCTGCAACGAGGGACAACATCGACTTCTGGTGTACCAATACATGAGCAATGGCTCCTTGGCAAACCTGTTGTTTTGTGATTCGAACCCGAACTGGCACAAAAGAATCCAAATTGCCTTTGGAATTGCAAGAGGGCTGCACTATCTCCATGAAGAATGCACCACACAGATCATGCATTGTGACATCAAGCCTCAGAATATCCTCTTAGACGAACATCTGACCGCGAAGATTTCTGATTTTGGAGTATCCAAGCTTCTTAAAGCTGACCAGATTCGTACCACAACAGCAGTTCGAGGAACCAGAGGATATCTAGCACCTGAATGGTTCAGAAGTGTTCCAGTCACGGTCAATGTAGATGTGTACAGCTATGGAATCTTGCTGCTTGAACTCATCTGTTGCAGAAGAAACTTTCTGCAGGACGCAAAAGAAGAGAGTCAGATGGTACTTGCAGAGTGGGCATACGATTGTTACAAATCAGGAAACTTGCATGTGCTTGTGGAAGGTGACAGTGAGGCATTGGAAGACATGAAAGGTGTGGAGGATCTTGTGACAGTGGCAATCTGGTGCATTCAACGTGAACCATCTCAAAGACCTTCAATGAAGAAAGTGGTACAAATGTTGGAAGGAACTACCAAATTCTCAGCCCCTCCAGACCCATCTCCATCTACAGATTACCATTTTGAATTATTTGATTCCATGTCTCTTCCAACCGATGGCCGTTGATTTCTAAACAAAGTAGCTATCGATCTATCCTCAACTTTTCCCAATACAATTCTAAGTGCAGGATTGTTTTAATGCCTCATCATTGACCAAAACCAAAGCCAAACGCAAAAAGCATTTTCCAGGCCTGGAAATAGAATTGCAGCTCAAAAGCAGGATAGCTCTATTCCGAGAATCACATTTATTATAATAGAATTGGGTCGTAAGAGTAGGATTCATGTCCTGAGTTCTGAGTGGTCCTTGTTGAAGGTTAGTTCAGAAGATCTAATGGCAGTATTTGGTAGTTGGAGGAAATTGATGGATATATATATCTATATATATACACATTGGAAGACCATACAAATATATGGTGGTTGTTCCAAAGTTAATTTGTGGGCACTTTCCAATCTAGCTCAGTCTAAAGATTATTTTCTTGCATTGAAAAATTAAAAGACTACTTAAACTAATTAAAAACTAACGGATGAAGAGAGTTTGGGAATTGGAACTAATGCAAAGAACTAATCAAGGCTAATTTATTGAAGAAATTATCGAGTACTTAAAATAGCCTCCAAATTACACATTTTAAATATATTATTTGATGAGTCAATAATTTATAATAAAATGACAAATTCGATTCAATTGATATTTGCAAGTTTTCATATATTTTTATTCTCAATCAATTATATTTTTAAAGATTGTGTGTCAATTATAGTATATTTATTATGATTCAAATTTATAATCTCTTCAATTAACAGGTCTTGAACAATGATTGAAAATTAAATTAAGTTAGTCAGTTTAACTGTAAAAACTTTGAAATATCTAATTTTTAAGTTCAATTTTTATCTTCTCGTTTCGATTTATTTTAGTAACTGTTATTGTTAAAAGTTGATTAATTAATTAATTAGTCTTTTTTTTTCAAAAAAAGAAAGTGGTATTACTATAGAAGGATCTAAAACTACAAAAAGAGAGTTTCAGGCATCATGCTCATCTTGTTATACGTAACGCCAAAAGAAACTAAACAAGGCAATAAATCTATTAGCAAAAGAAAAAATAGAAAGCTATAGATTTGTCACCACCCGAAACGACTGTGTGACTAGCACGTGGGATTGAGGTTTCGAAACGTTAGATCACATGTAACTCTACCACTGGCAATAAAATAAATTCAAACCCTAAGAATGCAGCAAAGTCATACAATATAATAACAATAGTGAACGTCAGGAAGAAGTTTTATAACTCATGAAATCATGTCATTATGGACTTTACAATACAACATAAATGAAAATAAAGAAAGAACATACAAAAACGTAGTAAGCTATAGTGGACACATCACAAGAGTCACTGTTGCGGAGTTCGTAGTAGCTGACCTAAAAAAAATAAAGTTGAGGGAAGTCAGATCTCGTTAAGTAAGCTTACACCGTCCTACGATACTTAAAGATATGCGCACAGTCATGCATGAACATCAAAATACGTACACATCGTGCTATACATTCGATCACATCAACAGCACAAATAAATTGTATGAGAGAATATATGTAGGATACTAATCTCTAACCTTGCGTTTGGTTGCTGTCCCCATGGGTGGGGACGGATGACAGGGACAGAAAAATCCTGTCTCCGACCTGTTTGCTTGC
>JAOSBO010000003.1:746463-765286 GCA_027563915.1 Erythroxylum rotundifolium
CCAACAAAACGTTTCCCATATAGATATGACATAGCCATGTAAGTTACTCGGCAGTAGCACCACATTTTTCCTGTATTAAAGTTGGAAAAGAACACCAATATTGCAGATACAGTTTTAGTTGACTTGGTTTCTTGAAACATTAAAGTAATTCTTCTCTTCAAGTTCAATTCAATTCAATGTTATTTTCTTGAGACGTGGAAGAGAACACAGGTGCTAGGATAACCGTGTCATCACTCATGTACTCATTTGTTGATGTTCTAGAAAGATGCCTGGACACTGACAATCGTTTGCTCGAAACTTTGACGAATTCATCTTTTACTGAAAAAAATGGGTTGAGGGACGCCCATATTTTACATTGTGTAACCTTTTGTATCCACTTCAAAATATGACACAATTTAATTGCACGTCGTGTTCTGGACCTTATTTTTTCAAAAGAAAAGCACACTCTCATATACAACCATGTCTCAAACTATATGCATGATAAAAAAATTTGACATGTATGATTTTAACTGAGGTTAGTTGTAATATTTGTATCTTTATTATATGTTAACGCTCCTGTGATGATAGTTATATCCATGTTTTTTTAGTATGTTCATAACTTGGCATGCTCTCTAGCTTGTGTTATACTTCTTTTGTATTTAGAAAACCATATGAGCAATGAATTAAAAATGCTCTCCTTGTCAGCTCCTGCGTCTTGTGTGAATGAGATAACATCACTTTAGCTTAAAACTTTGACAGATATGAGTCGATCTTGTTTCAATTAACTATATATATATATATAAAGCTCTTGAAAACCTGGATGCATAGGAAGGAACGAAGGAAGGATCCAAAATTCTGGAGGCATTGGATTGCATCCAGACCAGTCATAGACGCCAAGTACCTACATAAGAAATATTGAAAGAAAAAATCAGATTTTGAGTGCTGAGAATATTTGGTTTACAGATTCTGTCATGATGAACAATAACTCAACCACGTCAATACCGAAAGCCAAGTCTTTCCCCAAGAAGGTATGTGCGTGACACTACCATGGTCGTGAATCCACTTCCTTGCTCTTGCACAAGCATTGTCCTGATCACCATTAGGCCCCTCCCCTAGGATCCGCATGCAAATGTAGTTGAGGGCTGTGCAGAACATGATGCTGTGACCCTCAATATGAAGCCCCCAACCACCGTCTTCATTCTTCATGAGAAAGCATTCACACGAAGTTACATACTAAACAAGCTTAGCAGACCATTGGTTTGCCAACTTCAAGCTTTTGTTGACTGGAACAAATATCAAAACTGGGTACCTGGTGACAGTGGATGTATCGTAGGAGTTCTCTACGATGCTCTGCAGGGAACACAGTATCAAGGTGTCCTGTAATGTACATACATATCACCTGGATTTTTGGCAGAAAAAAAAAAAGAAAAAATGTGAAACTTGTGTTTAGTGTATGTAACATCACATTTCCAAGGAAAGCGACTCACCAAGGGAGGATCGAAGAACATGTCTCCAGCATTTTCAGCAGGCCAATGGCCATCAGTAGCCTGCAGGGCTGAGAAGAAGTGGACAGCCCTCCTCAATGCACTTGTAGCCTTCTCATATGTGATCTCTTCACCATCCTGAATTCTAACTGGAGGTATTGTCTGCTTGAAATTTTTCTCCCTTAGGAACTGCAATCAAAGTAAGACTGATATTAACAACTTCCTAAGAATATGTGTTGTGTATGGCTCGTATAATATATGGGTGTTCTCTTGAAGTTTTTGGTGTGTTTTTCTGTAAAAACCAGAAGTGAAGACACTGATAGCCCTAAGAACGTAATGAATGGCAGAGGAGTTTCCGAATGGAACATGACATATAAGCAATTGAGGACATGACTTTAAATACGAGTGTGTTTGCGCCCGTGTTCTTTTTTGAAAAGAAATAGTGTAAGACAAGCTGAAATATAGCCGTCTCAAATTGTATCTGAAACAGATATATTATATAAAAACGACCCATTTTAGTGGAATTACTGAAATTTTTTTATGCTCCCACTGCATTCATAATCAAACGCCTTCATAAAAATTTCCGATGTTTTTCTTTTACCAACTTAGGTGGCTGAGTTCATATATGGAAACAAAATACGTAGCAAATCTTAATTTAAACATTGCTTCCTCAGCAACTATGATAGCCATAAAGAAAGAAAATGAAGGAGAACAGTATAACTTTGCATTTATATACCTGAAAACGCCAAAGAAGATCACTACAGGGTTTGACCTCAAACCGATTCTTGTAGAAGTTCTGGCGAGCTTCTTCAATCTCAGCTCGTTCTTCGGGAGTGCCAGCTTCAGGATCGAACTCCCATGTCTGCCTTCCCACGTAATTGTTCGTACTATACAAGTTAGGGTCATTTCCACCCTCTGCAATCTTAAGCCTCCACATAGTTTTTATTTCTTCTCCCCTAAAAGTTCGAAAGTTGAGGCAAATTTATTGACAACTGCTGTTGGTAGCTAACGTCTCTTTTGTAGGTGTCGCAGTCACTTCCTTTTTAAAGCTTTTTTGTAGGTGCAGCAGTCACTTCCTTTTTAAAGCTTTAATGGGTGGTTAGTTTTGCTCCAAACTGCCTGAAATAGTAAGTACATTATACCGAAAAGTAGTTTCAGGAACTGAGTGACAAAAACAGGAAGATGCGTACGAGTCACATATGATGAGAAGGAATGTGCAAGGTAATTAGGAGACCATAAAACTGTTCCCTGGAGATAACATGAAGAGCTTGATAATTGATGATCGATTGAGAGTATTAATCCAAACTGTACCTTGGCACGTTTGTTTAGCTTGCATGTATTTTAATTAGGTTTATCACACGATAGAAAAATTAAAAATGTTAGATTTATGCCCTAAAATTAATTATATTTGTGATATATATGATATCAACTTTTTTTATTTTATAAGTTAATTATAATTATATATAAAAATAAATATATATATATATATATTAAAGTATAGAGATACTTAAATAAACGATGTGAATATTTATATAATTATAGTGATATTTGTATAAATGATATTTTAAGTTAAGATCTCCAAAGTATTTGATATAGATATTGCTATTTTTTTTTGGGTGAAAAGCTATATTTTTATATTACTTAAGATATAACCAAGTTAGTAGTAACTTAATTGATAATTATTGAACATAGCCAGAATTGTATGAAAGAAGTTTAGTATTTATTAATGATTAGAAAATTCAACCAATTCAACTGATTTAATCATGAAGAACTTTGACTGATCAATTTTTTAGTTTGATTTTCAACTTTTGGATTTGATCACTATTAAAAATTAATTAGTTTATTAATTAATCAATCAATTTTCGTAAATTAATAAGATCTTATAAGCTGAAATTAATTAATTAATTTTTATTTTCAATTAAATTTTAAATTTTTTGATGGTTAAAGACAATTTTTTTCAATTATATTTTAAATTCTTTAATTTGATTCAATCCTTAACTAATTTTATAACAATCTAATACTAATTGAATCTTTTGAAACTTAAATCTCTTATTTTAATGATTTAACTTCCGATCCGTTTTAAAAACATTAGTGTTTATCACCATAAAATAACTAAAGTGAATATTCATTGTTTTCAATTAATATTGATTTGAAAAATATTTGGTTATGCTATAACAATACTTTTAAAATAGCTTTTAAATTGTTATTAAAATAATCAATTACTAATATTAAAGAAATTATGTGACTGAACATAAATATAGTAGACATTAATTCTATAGTTTACATATAATCATAATATTGTATGATAAAATGATATAATTTTAGAAAAAAAGTCATGCCCTAGGTTGGTAAAATTATTTTAAAATTTCTAATATATAGGTAATTTATTGATATATTATCAGACATTAATCTTAATATATTAATGTAATTATTTAGTTAAAAATAAAGACATATTGACTTAGTTTAGTTAATTTAATTATAAATGTAATTTACGATAATAATTTATGTTCATTCTTAACATATTTGAAAACTTAATAAGTCACGTGGAAAAGGGTAATTTACTTAATTTAAAATTAGTTATAAAGTTTGGAAAATTATTATATCTTATTTGAATCTAATTGTTATTTAATTAAGATTAGTTATAAATTTGTAATTGAAACTATAGTTATAATTATAATTAAATTAAATTATTTAAAAAGTTCACGTCCTATTATAGATAGCAGACTGTAATGCAAGCCTAATTGAAGTAAATTGTGATCATACGTATGACAAAAAGCCAGATTATAATTATAATTATAATTATAATTTTATAGAAAAATGGATTAGAATTTTCATATTAATATATGAGTAAACTATATTTTATATTTGTGTGTAAACTATATTTTATATTTGAAATTTATTTACTTTTATAATACTAATTAAACATATAAAAGTATCACTCAAAATTTTAAATTTCAATTTGTTGTAATGCAGTCAAAATGTTAATTTTCCTGCCATAGAGTGTTAATACGAGAAATTTCTAGTAAACTTTACCGTGTGTTTTTATAAAAACAAATTATTGAAAATAAAAATCATCGCACTGCCTGCCTATTATTAATTAAAATAATTATAAAATAATGAGAATTTATCTAAATATTTCATTTATTAAAATTTATGTATTATTTATTATAATTACATTAACAAAAAGTAATAATTAAAAATAAAAAATATTTATAATAAATTAAATTTTTTATATCTAATAATTAGTATTACAAAAGTAATGTTTTAAAGAGAAGAAGTTAGACTAATAATGTACGAAGTTTAAGGTTTAAAATTTAAAACTAGGCAATTTAATATATAATTAAAAGAAATTATAAATTTAAGTTTTAAAGAAGAGATTATTAAATGGAGACCAATTAATTTATTTTAGTTTATAAAAATTAACTAATTATTTAATAAATTAATTAGTTTTTAATAATAAGAATTATTAAAAAAATTAAGTTAAAATTTTTTTGAATCAAATCAAAAATTTGAAAGGTTAAATTTTTTTAACCGATTAGATTTTAAAAGTATTGAACAGTAACTCCTTTCTTGCCGACAATTTTGACCCCAACCGTAATAAGGCAATTAAATTATTGGAAGAGATATTACTGTGAGCGCAATATCAAACAGTAGTTTGTCTTTATCATCACCAACTGAAATACTAAATGCTACGAGTAGCTAGCTGTCCTAGAAACAACTAAACATATGAAACGTGTTAATGGAAATGCGTGACTCAGCTGAGACTACATGGACATGACTATGTACAGGAATAACGACAATTAATTGCTTTCCTCTAGAAAATTGAGTGTTGAAGAAAATCTAGTAATTATCGGGATGGAAAATGAGTATGTATAATTTGAAATTTTATTTTTTAATCATTATTAATACTTTATAAATACGCGAGGGGCTTAATTTGGTGATCAAATTATTATTTGCGAGGGGCTTAATTTGGTGATCAAATTATTATTTCTAATATATACGTTTTATTAATATATTTGTAGAAGGTTTGTTTTATGTGGTGCGAATTAAATAGCCCTAAATTATATCAATATTTTTCTCCATAATTCTAAATATTGATATAATTTATCAATACTTACCAAGTTATTAGATTGTGCACTGCTGGATAATAGACATCTTGCTGAAAAAAAAAAAGCAAACGAACTTGTAATATTAATTATCTAATTATGAGTATAATATAAAATAGGATATATAGATAGCCTCTTTGAAGATAAATTTAGATAACCTAGTCAAGAACCTTTGCACATAAATGGCAGGCTGCTTTCCGGTTAATGGTTTTTCATACGGTTTTCTTACCATATAAGTATGACATAAGCCAATCAACGTCCCATGATTCATAAAAGTTAATCACAGATCAAATCATCCTTGATCTTACTTGGTTAAATTGACAGTATAACCTACTAAAAATTTTCTGTTGATAGAAATGCATTAACTTTCCCAAAGAATTGTTACGAATTTAATTTCTTGAAAAAGATTTCAACTATTATATGTTTTACAAAGATAGAGGATTCCATGTAAATAAGTAAATGCTTAATTACAATTATTAAAATGTCTTTTTTATAATATTTTTTATATTCTAGTTATATATTTGTATACATTATCTAGCACTTGTGCTGCTGCATGTTTACTTTCCTATTTTTCTGTCTTATTTCATAAATGAAGACAATTGTTCCATCTTTATGTTATGCAATGTTTGTTCCAAGAAAAAAGGAGACTAACTTAAAATTCAGTAATGGCGGCCATTTGTAATCTTTTTGCCTTCTTCTGGTAAGATGCATTATTTAAAATAACCAATAGTCTTATTTAATTCTTAAAATCGCATATGTTGTGGAGACGTGCTCTGGAGTGGTAGCAGCATCAAGTGTCGTTTGACCCGCTTTCCCTTGGGGACTCAATCGGTGAAGTTGGCATAAAATATGATACATGAGATTCACAAGATCTTTAGAAAAAAAACAAATATACGAGTCCAAAAAGAATTATCCCATCCTGCTATGCAGTCGACTTCTGAGATTTATTTATGTGACGGATCCGACTTGTGAAAAGTTAACAACTATATTAGCCGATTGTTGAATGGATCGGAAGATCGATGTCAAGCTGTCAACTATAACTTTGGACAACTATAACACGAATGGAGTTATCATCCAAAAATTGAAGAATAAGCTACCGGTTGAGAGTTTGTTAATGGACGAGGGATTTTTCCGTACGCGCTGTTTTGATCATATTGTGAATTTGTTGGTGAAAGATGGGTTGAAAGTAATAAAGGAAGAGGTAGAAACTGAACGACAACTATGCATTCTATGCACAAAATTAAAGTTTTGAATTGTCCAACTAAATAGAACTTAACATTTAAGATGCTAGAGTCACCAACTAAGTATATTGAGGTATTTATTAGGTTAATACAAAAAGCTTTTTAATACTTTCAACCAGATAAAATTCAACATTTAAAATGTTAGAGTCAACATCAACGTAACATCAACGTATACTGAGGTATTTATCAGGTTAATACAAAAATATTTTTAATACATTTTTTTCTGCATATAAGTCATTTAAAAATAACATTTCTATAAGTTAGGGATAAGGTTTACATATTACTGGACCTCCCCAGGCATTGCACAACAACAGGATTATATTGAGTTTTTTTTTTTGGAAAATGAAAATTTCATTAAATATAGACAAAACTAAAACAATATTACGTTGAGTTCAGGTATAACCTATACAAACAAAATATACTAAGAGAAGGAAATTGACTAATTACAACAACATACTAAGACCACATTAAAGATTTCACCTACTTATATGTCAGGGGTAAGAGTGGGCTGAAGATTTTTAGCAATTAGTACAGATCGCAGTCAGGCGATGAGCCTACCAGCCAACTGGTATTTTTCTTCTTCCTAGTTGGTAAACCTGCGAGAATTCCTCTCCCTTTAGAGGGAGTAAATAGTAGAAGTGAATGCAAATTTATACAGAATTACCTTAGGCTTACCCTTCTTTAAATTTCTAATGGCCCAGTTCAGAGACTGCTCCCAGGTATTAGGATAGCCATGCCTAAGTATCATTTGTAAAATCCTGCTTCAGACAACTTTCAAAAAACTGTGAAGAAAAAAAAAAGTGATCCCTATCCTCCAAGTTCATTTTACATAGAATACAAGTAGTCTCCTTGGTGCCATGTCATTGGCTTTTAGTTCTCAGCCTGTTTGTAATCGCCAGCCAAAAAATAAAAAAGACTTTTAGTTGAAAGGTATTCTACCATAAGAGTGAAGAGCAGGGTACCTCACTTAACCCTCTTGTTAACTACAGTTGACATGATTTATTTGAGAATTTACCACTTTGATTTTGGGGTCCAAAATATTGAATCATCTAATAGCTCATTATCCAATTATGGGAATAATTGAGTTACAATATCAGAACCTCTAAAATTCCCACTCCAATGCCCATTGCAAATCAGAAATGATACTTTAAGATTAAAAGGAAATTGGTTTCTCAAGTGATGTACTTGAGTATTGTGAATAAGAGAGCTTAAGTCTAATTAGTTATCATACCAAAGCCAAGTTCTATCCCCATTGCCAATCTTGTTCTTAATACATGGATAAACCAACTCTCGCAGCTTCATCATTTGAATAAGAATATAAAAGAACTCCCTAGAATAAGACGCTTTCCAAAAGTTCGCATTTTTTAGGTGATACTCATTTATCCACTTGACTTTGTGTCCATTATAATCATTGTATAGCCTCCAAAATCTTTTGCACATTTAGATTTTTTGCATAGTGCAAAAAAAAATGATCCCTAGCCCCTAATTGTTTTCGAAATAGCTACCTCACTCCAATTTATCTTGGCATTCTTAGTATTCTCAGATGTACCAGACCATAAGAAAGCTTTCAGTATTCTGTCAATCTCTTTAAGCACTTTGCGAGGCAATGCTATGTGAGCACTCCAATATAGATGTGAGCTGCTTAAGAAAAAGATTATGAGTGTTAACCTCGCATCATAGGAAATAAACTTGTTTTGTGAAGCATTCACTCTTGACTTTGTCCTTTCAATAAGGGGTAAACAATCCTAAACTTTTGGTTTAGAAGAAAAGATTGGGACACCTAAATAATAAAATGGAATAGAATGAACATTTGGCCCAACTATAGTCGGAACCTCCACAACATTGCTTACATCAATATAGAGATACAAATAACTCTTCTTTGGGTCATGCTTTAAACCTGACCAATCAGTAAATAATTTCAAGGCATGGATCATCATAGAAATGGAATGCCTATTAGATCCACAAAGGATCAATAGATCGTCAACATACAAAAGGTCTGTAAGATTGGCATTTGGTGGCAGAGGGACAAGAGTCTATGTGTTATTGCGATGAAGAGCTGTGAACTCATCAAGCATGGCCTGGCACCAATGCAAAAAACTTGTTTGCTTGAGTGAAAGAAGTGGGATCAGGATCAGTAGGATTCTGTGTGTGGGTAGAGTAAGTGACATAATCAGACAAGGTGCGAGGAATACGAGTTTGATCACGATTGCGAGTGACCATGGGATGATGTGGGAGTGCAGGGGGAGAGGAAGGAGGTGGTGAGGGAGATGAGTTTGTAAGTGGAGGTAAAGGTAGAGGTAAGGAGATGTTAGAGGATGATGGAATTGAGATATGAGAGGAAGAGGAACAGGTATAGGAAAGTCAGTTTCAACAAAACGAACATGACAAGAAATATAACAGTTTAGAGGTAATAGGGTCAAGACAGCGATAGCCTTTGTAATTAGGAGAATATCGAATAAAGACACATTTTGTAGACTTTGGTTCAAGTTTGTTTGAACGTGTGGTCCCAATGAAAGAAAAGCAGGTACACCCAAAGACTCGGAGGTGAGAGAGGTTGGGTTTTGTGAGAAAGAGAATTTCATGGGGAGATTTGTCATGGAGAATAGGAGTTGGTAAGAGATTGATGAGATAGGCAGCTGTAGAAAATGCTTCATACCAAAAAGTTTTGGGAAGTGAGGCATGAATAAGAAGTGTGAGACCAGTTTTAGAAAGGTGACGAATTTTGCGTTCGGCGATCCCATTTTGTTGAGGGATATGAGGACAAGAAATACGATAAGTAATGCCATGGGTGGTAGGAAAATTAGCAAACAGTCCTTTAACGAGTTCAGGAGCTCCATCGCACTGAAAAGTTTTTATAGAGGTTGAAAAAAGATTTTCAGATTGAGTTTTGAATGTCTAAAAGCGGGAAAGGGCTTGAGATTTGTAAGTTAAAGTAAATCCATGTATATCAACTGAAACCATCAACAAAAATAATGAAATAACGAAATCCAGAAAAAGAAAGGGATGGAGATGGACCCCAAATATCGGAATGGATAAGTTGTAGTGGTTTATTAGAAACACGAGAAGATAATGGAAATGAAAGACGAGTACTTTTTCGTTAAAGACAAGAAGTGCAATGTTTTATTACATGAGACTTGATATTTAAAAAAGGAGACAGCCTAGAGATTGTAGGAGGACAAGGATAACCAAGATGCTGATGCCACAAGTGAAGTGAGGTAGAGGTGGTCTGGAGAGCAATCGGATTTGTGAAATGAGTTGGAATCTTTAAAGGGTAAAGATTATTGTGGATGTTACCCGCGAGAAGTGGTATCCTACTGTGGAGATCCTTCACAACATAACCAAAAGAAGTAAATTCAATGAGGCATGAATTATCAGTAACAAATTTGGCTACAGAAAGCAGATTGGTAGTAAGATTAGGAACAACTAAAATATCATTGAGGTGAAGAGTTTTAACTGGAGTAGAGAAGTGAGGTTACCAGTAGAGGAAATAGGAAGAGTTTGTCTATTACCGACAATCACTGAATTTGGACCATTGTATGGTATTGAAGATTCCACAAGTTAGGGATCAGGAGTCATGTGAGTTGTAGCACCAGTGTCAGGTAGCCATTCAGCAAGAGTGTTGGATGTGACAATTGAGGGTTCAGACGATTTGGTGATGTTGAGGGCAGTGAAGGTAGTAGACAAATGATTAGGGTTTGTGGGGATCGGAAGTGGGCAATTTTGAGATTCAGAATATCGAAAACGACAATATGCAGCAGGATTGCCCCATTTCCAACTAATTTGGCATTGAAGAGAAGGTTTATTGGGCCTAAAATGAGATTGGGTTTGGTTGTAATAAAAGGCTTGGTTGTGATGGGGTTGAGAGGGTCTGGGCTTGGAGACATAAGGATTAAAAGGAGCTGGCCCGTTATTATAATGCTGATGGGCTAATGGCCGATGGTGTCTTGGTCCATATCCAGTAGAATAAGGGACGTTTGTCCCACGTCCTCCTCGTCTAGCCGCCGCGTCCGAAAGAAGAAGAAGAAGGATGTCTACACAATGAAGCGGCCAAGGCAGTGTCCATCGGCGGGGAGGAGTGAAACGAGAGGAGTCACTGCTCGTGGATGAGAAGCTTTGCCCGAAGTTCGCCAAAGGAGATGTTGGATTCGCGATGCTCCATCACCGTAATGAAGGACTCAAAATCTGCAGGTAAACCATTCAAAGTGAAAAGGATAAGATCAGAATATGAGATTTTATCACCTATAGCTGCTAACTCGTCCGCCATAGTTGAGATAGTCGTAAGATAGTCAATGACTGCCATTTGTGCTTTTTGTAGTGTATGGAGTTTGCGTCGGAGCAGGGAGCGTTGCGAGTTGGACTGCTACATGAAGTGTTGCTCGAGGTTGAGCCAGAGGTCGCGAGCGGTGGTGCATCCAATGGCAAGGGGGGCGATGGAGTTGGACAAAGAGGCGGTGAGAATACAATAGATGAGGCGATTGAATTTTTGCCACTTGAGATAGTCTGAAAATTCAGCATCGGAGGGTGTTGAGCAGAACCATCAACGTAGCTAATGAGGTCAAAGGTGACAAGAATAGCATGGATTTGGTTGCGCCAAATGAGGTAATTTGAAGAATCTAATTTGGTGGTGAGGAAATTTGTAATTTGATTGAATGGTAATGTGGGAGAGGTGAGGTCGGCCATTGAGGAATGTTTGTGATGTACTGGTGTTGTATGTAAGATATGTGTTTAAGAAAAATGTTTTGTGTTTGTGTCTGTTAATTCGGTGTGCGGGGTAGGTGTTTGAGAAAATTGTATGTGTGTTGTTTTCTGCTGTTTGTTGTATGTAAAATAGGTGTTTGAAGAAAAGACTAAACGAAGGTGGTGTGTGCAAAAAGAATGTTTTGTTGTTGTGTGTTGGTCTGGTGTGGTTGTATGTAGATTGAATGAGTGTACGTAGCTGCTAAAAAAAATGTATAGGCTCTGATACCATGAAAGAATAGAAGAAGAGGAGGACAATCAGTGTAGAATTATATTGTATTGCTTGCATTTTCTGAATAGCTTGTACATGTATTTATACACATATGTCGTATGTGATAATAACAACTAAGATAGTGAAGATTACACCAAGAAAAATGAGATACATACAAATCAAATAAAATCATATCTTATACAGATAAGATTGCTAAGATTGCATGAATATCTGGATATGTTTATTAGAGCTTCTTTTATTCTCTTCAATTTCTGCATCAATTGGAAAGATTTAAAGCTGTCAATGTCAATATTCCAACATATTTCAACCAGATTAGAAAAACCTTGTAGTTGTGTTAATCCATTAAAAAACAGAATGGGGGCTGCCACTCTACTGCACTCCTCAAGTCGTTGAATCAATATATAAGAATGATCGGATAAGAGGTTTTCCCCAAAACGCACAAAAGAATAGGAGAATTGTGTCAACCACAAAGAATTGACTAGGGAACGGTTCAGCTTCTTTCTAATGAGTAAGTTTCCGTGCCCATTATGAGACTAGGTAAGCCTCGTTCCAGTAGCCTTAAGATCCACTAGACTCATTCGTGTGAGAAAGGTGAATAGTTCCTTGGTCAGTCCAAGATTAAACTCCTTACCCGTTGATTTCATCCTAATTGAGAGAACAATTATAGTCCCCACCACAAGCCAAGGATTAGAAATTCTGTGCTGACCATTTTGTTGTATATTAAATATTAAAATAATACTTAATGCTTAATGTCAATTTCCTTCAACAGGGGTATATACATATATACCTGAAAGTGATGAATTACACTATTTAATATCTCTAGTTAATATTTGACACAAAAAATTATATTACAAAGGATTTTTTTTGGTTGTAAGATAAATATGAAAAATGTTTATTTTTCCAATAAATTATTTGAAATTTAAAATACCAAGCCTATGTTAAGAATATAATAATTAACGAATGATAATCAAAGAACTAAAATAATAAATATGAAAAGTATTAATGCTTGTTCCTTTACCCTACTAATCTTATTAATAAATAAGTTTTGTAAACTTTCAATTGAAAATTGTAAAATACAAAAGTGTAATTAATATATTTTCATTTTAAACTATTAAATATGAAAACTTGAATTATGAGGGTAAACTGTTGAGATAATTTAGGACTATATAATTCACACCTCAAAAAGGAAACCATCACTTATTATAGCCCTAAATTATTGTTTAATTATGGGTCAAAATATAGTTATTTTACAACAGTCATTTCCTTTTTGAAGCTATGATGGGTAGTTAGATTTTGATCCGGACTACTTTAAAAGCTAATTGTATTATACATAAAAGTATTTCAGAAATGAGTGACAAAAGAAGGGAGATAAACTTGAAAGACAAAACTTGATCACGTTATTAAATACCTGTTCCTGGAGATGGATTTTAGTTAAGGACAACTGATATATGATTAAAAGGCTTGGTAAATCTAAGAACTCACGGAATGCCAAGGTTAAATGTAGTAAGGTTATTATTCCAAAGAAGTTTGGGACCCTGGGGATTGTTTCTATCTATATTATGCAAAAAGTTTTAATGTGTAAGAAGCTTTGGCGGTTATACACTGATCATAATGCACTATGGGTCAAATAGATCCTTGAGTTTTCACCTTTAAAATATAAGTTTTTGGCAAGCTTCTTGTACTAAGGAGTTCTCATCGATTCTTCTCCAGATGATGAAGTTGTGGGACTTAGTTTATCCCTGTATTAAACACAAGGTTGGCAGTGGTGTTAATACTTAGCTCTAGTATCATAACTGGTTTGACTCAAGTCTGCTTATTCTCAACACTTAGATTCATCACCTGAGGAAAAAAATTCCTCTTAATTTAAAACTCTCATCTTTGCTATGCAGTGGTCAAAGGAGTGGGAGTTTCTGAGGCTTCGATACTCATGTTCAATTCTTTCCTCAACAGATTAATGTATTGATTGATGATTATATAAGTTGGTCTATTAATCCTTGCAGTAAATTCTCCAATAAATCATGTCATCAGCTATTTATAAGGGTTTTACGCTTTTATGGCGAAATTCCATCCACCTTAAAGCCTCTTTTATGTCGGCTTGTAATTAAGAAGAGACTTGCGATTAAATGTCGTTGGCATGACACGACAAATACAATTGGTGTTTTTATGTAACATGGCAGCCTAGGGTAGGAATCATCTTTTTTCTTTTCCTCTGTAGTTTCTCTAAAACAGTTTGGAGTAGGATTTTGCACTTGCTACCCGCTCATGGCTATTCTTATTCTTGGAAACAATCTCTTAATTGGGTCATCAGAAACTCTAAATATGGTATGGCTAATGTCATTCTTGTTAAAGCTGCCTTTACTACTTCTATTCACTTTCTTTGGAAGGAGCGTAACTCTTGCATATTTACAAATCGTGAAGAGGGAAAATATCAAGTAGCTGGTAGAATAATTAATTGAATTAGAGCAGCCTTAAGTGCAAAAGATCTTCTGTACACTCTCCCCCGATATGAAAATTGGGTGGAACTTCTAATGTGGCTTCTCATCATACTCTATTAGCTTCATTTCTTACTCTTTTGTAACTCTATATATTGTCTTTGTTTTGAACTCACTGTAATGTTGTATTAGTTTTGTCTATAGTTAATGTAATATTCATTTAAAAAAGAAAAACCTTTCTCTAAGGTAATTAGGAGACCACAAAACTATTTGCTTGAAATCGCATGATTCATAACAAGTTTTAAGAAAATATTGAATATGTTAGGTAGTACTAAAAAACAAACAAGCTTTTACTAAAAGAAAATAATTTTTTTTTTGAGTTCTTTACATATTTTCCTTGCTCATATCAATTACAGACCATTAGTTATTCTTAAAACAATATAAATTGCAACTATATTTTTTATTAAGAATCAATTAAGTGATCATCATTTAATAGCTTTTTATTTTTACGAAAATAATATTCCTTTACTATATATAGTAGTATATATAGCTACTAATGGTCATCAAGCTACGACCATCAAACATTCAAACTTTTTCCTTTTCAATACTATTTGGTCTTATCACTTATGTATAACCACCAAGTGATGATTACTAATAAATTTGATTAGCTTGTAATGATTTGATAGACATGAAGAAAACTTGATAAGTGATAAGCATTAATATTCCATTCAAACAATAACTTGGCTCATTCGATTAGTTGCAATGATGCAACTCCCTTAAATATTGCAATTGTTTGAGATCTATTGTTCAACTTTTAAGAGGAGTTGTATGACATTTGGTGACTTAAGCAATGAATAATGTGAAGACTTATAAGTATTAATTAGATCAAAGTCAGTTTTTGATTATAAATTATTGATTCGTCAAATAACTTAATCTAATTTTCTAACTTCCAAGTTAAGAACACTTGCGAGTTTGTCCAATATCGGTTCAAAAAATAATGACACGATTCTACCATTATAAAAAAAGAGAAAAATTAGAGAAGACAAAAGATTTTGTTGTTTTCTTTTCAGGATTTACTTTCTTAAATATTTCAATTATTTGAGATATCTTATTTGCCAGAATTAAATTTAATATATTCTTTTTTTAATCCCAAACATTGACGAGCTTTTGATTGGTCATCTCTATTTAGTATAGCAATTCTAAATGTATCGCTTTCGTCATGCTCCTCTGCACTTCTTTTCATGGTTGTCTTTACACTTAGCTTCTGTAAAATCCGTTTTGCCGTCGCACATATCATTGTTATGTGAAATCAAGTTGTTAAGATTGCATGTTGCAAGCTGTATTATTATTATAGATTAATGAACTAATTATCTTGTGGTAGTATCGTTCCTCTCTATTCTAATATGACCCGATTGAGGAAGTTAGCATAAAAATATGAGATACGAGAGTCACAATATCTGGAAAAATAAAATAAAATATAAGTATTAGACAAATAGCGAAGTATATATATAGAAACTCTTCCCTGATTTTTTTTAATTAATTTTGAGAGATTTTCAAATCTTTTTATAATAACCCGCAAATAATAAATCAGATAATAAATTCAAAGAGGAATGACATCGTTGGTGAGAGTTGAAGTGTTGAACCCTTATTAACAATGTTGCGAATATCGTATCGGATTTGGTACCGAATTGAGTTCTGGTACAATACTGTATCGGTACTAATTAATATCGGGTACTATTTCAGGTAATTTTTTAAATTTGTGAAATAGTCCCTAAATTTTTTAAAAAAATTGCGAAATAATCCATTGTCATATTGAGCAATTGTACTATATACTTTTAACCTTGTCTCTAAAAATCATAATAACAAATACTAATCACAATTAATATATATGAAATAATAATAATAATTTTTAGATATTTCACATATAAATAATATTAACTATAATTTATATAAAAAAGATAATCATCATCATACAAGTATAAAATTAGGAACAATATAGAGTATTTAAAATATTACAATTAGAATTTTCATTATATAATAAATAATAATTACCTCAAAACATCGAATAAAAAACAATAAAATCTTTAACTATCAAATTATTACAATTTCGAGTAAGATTTCGTGATAAGGAAACAAACAAATAAAATTGAAATATGAAATAAAAACTTATATTAATTAATTTATTTTAAATATATTATATTTAATTACTTAATATCAATTATTACTAAAATTACATATATCTTAATTTAATTTATAATTTAATAATAATTATTAATAGATAAAATTAAATTTAAAAATATTTTTAAAATACATAAATTTCAAATAAATTTTATTTAACAATAAAAAATATATAAAAAATATTAGTTTATAAATAATAAATTTTAAACTATTTATTTTTAAAAACAAAATATTTTTATTAATACTTTATTAATAAATATTATATAAAAGATTGAAATAAATTTAAATAAAATAATTTGTTTTTAAGTTTTATTTTATGTATAATTATTATTAGTAATAGAAATATTTATTTTATTTTAAAAATAAAAATTAAAAAATCACAATAAAAATTGGGGGTGGGAAATTTTGTCTAAAATTTTTGAAAATTTTGCTAATAAATCTCTATATTTTTCAAAATTTTCTAAATCAGACGATATATAACCGATATATTAAATACCGTCTAGTATCAGCCGGTACCAACTAGTATTTACACCCGGTACATAAAACTTTTATTTCGTTCTGTTCTTCCGCTAGTATGGTACTTACCGCCCAATACTAGCCGGTACAAAACGAAATTCAAACCCATGCTTGTTAAAGTCATTAAGGGACGACTACCAATTTTTTTCTTTTCAATAATATGGGTTAATTATAAAAATCTCGCAATTTAATTAATTTTTTAATATTAACTCGAGCTTTAAAAAGCTTTAACTTCCAACTTTTTGTGAAATAATTCTAAATTATCTGTTAATGTGATTCACGTCATAAATCACGTCAGCTTAGTGTTTTTGCCATGGCCATATGTTATATTTTATCATATCATAAGTTGAAGTGATTACAGGTAGGCAAGAAAGGAGTGCCAACGAAGAAGTAAAGGAGAACATAAGTATTTTAAGGTTTTTAATTTTTTAATTTATTAAATAATAAAATTCATAAATGACAAAAATTATGTCGCAATCATAAGATAAAAACCTAATCTGACGTGGCTCATTATGCAACCATATTAACAAAAAAATTTTAAAGTCAAATTATTTTTTACAAAAGAGTGAAAGTTGGAACATCTTAACCCCAATTTCTAAAGTTGGTGCAAATATTGTAAAGTTAAATAAAATTTAATTTTTTTTTACAATTAACCCTAATAATATTTAGTTTTATGTAATGATCACTAAGTGATAAAACTTTAATTTTCATTATTTTGACATAATATCTTTCCCATTTTAAATTAATTTTGTGCTTAATTTTTAGACACTAATTTCATAATTATCTTTTTAGTGCAAAAATAAAAAATTTGGTGAAGATTTGAGTATATCTGCTTTTGTGGCTCTTCATGCTTTCAGAGGCGACACAGCGCACAAAAATCAAGGAAATTGAAGATTCAACTGAAAATATGGACACAAATGTTTCTGAAACATTCACACAGCTTGTTTCATATTTTTCCCTCTCTTTTCTTATAAATAAGAGGACTTTTCGTTCTCTAATTTTATTATTAATGTTTCAAGTCATGAGTGCCTAAGATAATCAAAGTTTGATTCAATTAAATTTTGATAATTTAATTGGTTTTTATCTATTGTCGGCTTATTTCTATCAAATAAATACTTCTATTTGAATCTTTAAACCCATTTTAATTGTTAGAATTACATTCATGAAAATATTCAATTCACCTTAAATAATTCAATTCGTGTATTATTGGTTGAAATTGGTGACTTTTCTAATTTTTAAAGTTGTTTACAATTTAAATCTTAAAAGCTAATTTAGGATTGATTGATTGATAAATAAAATTTATTTATTTTTTTGAAAGAATAAACAAAATTTATTTATGTATCAATTCAACCATTTCATTTAAGGAGAAAATTTATATTTCTATTCGATGATCAATTAAATAGAATTAATAATGAGATATATCTCACAAAACCTTTTTATAATCATTCAATCACAAAACCTCTTTTTGTTTGTTTTTCTAAAATTTCAGATATGATAAGATATATTATTAATTTGAGATATATCTTTAATTAATGATGAGTACAATTTTTGTTATTTTTATTAATTTTGACACCTAACAAAAATATGAGGAAATTATGTTTGTTAGTTTTGACCCCCTAACACCAAGACTGCGAATGGCGAGGGTAATTTACTTTCCTATGTATTTAGCTTGTAATGGTAATTGTTATCCGATATGGGACCCAAAAACTTGATAACTGATGAGCATTAATATCCATTCAAACAATAATTTAGTCAATTGCAGCTTGATATTCCATAAATCTTGCTTTACTTTCGTATCTATTGAGTATGCCACACACTTCAGTATCAGAATCCAATTTTTGCATAGTTTCATAAACTCGAGATTACAACAGCCATAACCAAGAATCGTGAATACACCATAATACAGACTATAGTGAAC
>JAOSBO010000003.1:884075-897829 GCA_027563915.1 Erythroxylum rotundifolium
CCCACCCTTTTGGTGCTTTGTTGAATTCTTTTTCTTTTTATATATACTCTGGCCTGAGATAAAAGATTTGTTGTGTTTGCTGGCAAAAAAAGATTTGTTTTTGGGGAAAACCAAATCGAAAAGTTCCTGCAGAGAATTCTAGGACTTGACTTACTAGTAGTAGGATTTATTACTGAAGTTAGTTCTTTATTGTCTTGTGCGAAGTGGGATTCCTTTTCCAAACTCCTTGGCATCATGGGAAGGATTCCTTGAATTTGGAAACCTTATCCAGATTCATGTTGTATTGAGTACAGTCAAGGAAATGTATGCACTTTTGTGTCACACGATGAAATCATGTGAGTGATTCTATTGTAAGAAAGGTCGTAAAACCACCAGTAATTACAAAATGCCTAAGCTGCATAAATCTGTTAAAAAATAACTTGAAAAAGAATTTCCGATATTCAATTATGGCCATCTTGTGGACTTCTGATCGCTGTCTCGTTGTTGGTTCTGATATGCAAGTGTAATTATAGATTGAAAGTTGCAGGCTGGTGCTATATTGTTGGAAAGAATAAGAAGTAGAATTTATGTTAATCTAGATCTGTTTTTTCTTTTCTTGTTCTTTGCTTGGTCTGTGGTTTTTTGTATATTTCTTTGAGTTGAAGAGTTAAACTCTTCAAAATGCAGAGAAATTCCTTTCTATTGTTTTTGTTGTGTTCCATCTTCTGATTTTCATTTTTGTGGCTTGTAGAGGATGTATATGGTCAAGGGAATCTGCAAGGTGCAAATTACTTTTTCTGATGATTGAACCATTCTCTTTCAGAGGCTGAATTGTTTGTGGTAGCTGGAAGTTTTTTGGCACCCGAATTAGCAAGACGATAGGTTCAGTACATTTAAGTCTCATGTCCATTATATCATATGAACAGATAGACCTTTCATTGGATAAATCAGAGTAATCAAAATTCAGCGACCTGCTTCTGGGGGCAACTTGCCCCAAGGCAGTGAGTACAGTACTTTCCCTGTTGTTCGAAGGGTGAACTCTTCCCATACAATGATGATGGATGATGACTTGGAGGGTGGTAATTTGGGGCCTTATCCAGAAAGGCCAAGGATATTCCCCAGTATGCGTAGTAAAACATATACTCCATGGGTAAAAAACTATTCAAACTATCATGTAGTTATTTCAACGTATAATCATCATGCTGAAATATGTTTACTTAACATGTATATATGTGATATATCCTGCTTTAAAATTTAGTGGTTTGTATTGTTTTATGTGGCTCTATAGTGATGTATTTTTCTCCTTCCGTGGACTAACTGACTCTAACATTTGTGCAGATTTTTCGTGTTCTAATGAGAATAAATGTCCGCGTTCTCGTAGTGCTTTTGTTCTTTGTTTTTGGAGCAGTCTTCTACATTGGAGCAAGTACCTCTCCAATCATAGTTTTTGTGTTCACAGTTTGTATTATCAGCTTCCTCTTGTCATTATATCTTACGAAGTGGGTACTAGCAAAGGATGAGGGTCCTCCTGAAATGCAACTGGTATATCTTCTGTATTTTGTTTAAATAAATGCTAATTTGTCCAGTATTTTAATTTTTCCATTTGTTAGATAGGTCAATGTATCTCTTATTCTTTGTAGAGTTCTGAAGCTATTTTGATATGACTTGTACATGTTATCATTCCTATAGCCTGTCATTATTTTAAACCTCTACTTTCTCAATAGGAGTTCAAGATATAATTGATTGCTTATCTGAAGATACACTGGTACATTACCTTTTTAATACTTGTTGGATTCTTTCCCTAAACTCATGTTTTTTCTTTGTAGATATCAGATGCAATACGAGATGGAGCTGAAGGCTTCTTCAGAACCCAATATGGATCAATTGCTAAAATGGCATTTTTCCTGGCATTGGTGATTCTTGGTATATATATGTTTCGCAGCACAACTCCTCAACAGGAATCTTCTGGCCTTGGGAGGTGACAATATGTTTATATAATTTTATGAAGTTTGCTGTCATGCTTTCTGCATGCTCACAATCGGTCTTGTCTTTTTCCCTCGGTGATGCAGGTCAACATCTGCTTTTATAACTGTTGCTGCATTCCTGTTTGGAGCTTTGTGCTCAGGTGTTGCAGGCTATGTAGGAATGTGGGTCTCAGTTCGTGCAAATGTTAGAGTATCTAGTGCAGCAAGACGATCAGCTAGGGAGGCACTGCAGGTTGTCCCTTTTGTGGTACACTTTCTTCTGGGCATTTTTTTATGTGATAATTAGAGCATATGGCATGCAGATATCTGTTCGTGCTGGTGGCTTCTCTGCTCTTGTGGTGGTTGGTATGGCTGTTATTGGCATAGCCATCCTCTATGCCACATTTTATGTTTGGCTGGAAGTGGATTCTCCGGGTTCAATGAAGGTTACTGAGTGTGAGTTACACTTTCCCCCTGTCATATGTACCAACTTATTTTATATCTGCAGTAGACTGAAAGGGAATACTTATTTTGCTAGTTGAGGAGAAAAGACAGCTAATGGTTTTCCAGCTTTTCCATCTATTTGTTTGTTAAGACTTGCTTGTGCCGTTAAGTTGTCAGGAACTAGTTTTTTTTGTTGAAACAAGTTTTATTGACTATGGAATTAAATTTTACTTCTATTGCCAAATTAGGATGTGCTGTTTAATATGTTCTCTCCATGGAAGTAGATGATCATGGATGAGTTCCGATTTTGACTGTATATTGAACTATTCTGTACTATTGACTATGTATTTGTGGGATTCTTAGTGACCATGTTAACATTTGTGTGGTAAATTTATGATGCCTGATTTTTTTTTTATCTTCTTTCCAGTGCCTCTTCTGCTTGTTGGATATGGATTCGGAGCTTCCTTTGTTGCCCTGTTTGCTCAGTTGGGTGGAGGAATATTCACAAAAGCAGCTGATGTCGGTGCTGATCTTGTTGGAAAAGTAGAGCAGGGAATACCTGAAGATGATCCTAGGAATCCTGCTGTCATTGCAGACTTGGTAATTCAATATTCTTTTGTTTTCTTGTTTATCTAGTGCTATAACAGCTGCTGTACAATCTGTTTTATGTAATTCATTATTTTTCTGCAACTTGAAGCATGTAAAACAAATAATATTCAGAAAGAATCGTAAGTTCTTTTTTATCTTTTCCCCTTTTAATCCCTTCATTATCATGCTAAAATGATCATCTAATTATGAAATTGTTAAATTGTTTCATAAAAGGTTGGAGACAATGTGGGTGATTGTGCTGCTCGAGGTGCTGATCTTTTTGAAAGTATTGCAGCTGAAATAGTAAGTGCTATGATATTAGGTGGAACAATGGCCCAGCGATGCAAAATTGAAGGTAAGGGTACTTGCACTCCTCCACCTTGAACATGACTGAACTTTTTTTCTTCGGTGGAACTTTGTGAAAGGAGCCAACATTGGTGTACTTTAGTTATGATTCTCCGTTATGAATGCATTCATCATATGATATGTTTATTAGGGGTTTCATAGGATAATGAAGCATTGAACCCATAAGGATTTGTTGTCCTCGACCTATTAGGATTTTGTTATGTTGTCATAGATCCATTAGGATTTGTTCCTGTTTAATTTTATTTTAATTTTCCTAGTTAGGCAGGTTTTCTTGTCTAGCAAGAAAAGAAGATAAGTTAGCTTTAGAAAAGGATTTCAATCAATCCTTTTCACACTACAATTAGGACTCTTATGTGTCACTTTAGGGGTATAAAAGGGAGGGTTGATAGATGTTTTGGGGAACCAACAAAATTGCCTTTAATAAAAGCTTCTGCTGGAAATTTTCCTCAGAGAAACTGTCTTTCTCTTGTTGATTAAATCCTAAGTTTTATGCTTGGATTTGGTTTAGAGATTAACCTAAAATCTCTGCTTAACTACTTCCATTGTGTCAGTTGATATCAGAGCCTTAAAATCTAGTTTTTCCTAGTGCCTTGCCTCAGTTTTGTTTTTGGCCCACACCCGCTAGCCCATCTTCCAGCCCTACCAATCCAGAAATTTCACCAAAAATAAAAAATAAAAACCAGAAAATTCACCCAAAACCCAAAAAATTCACCCAAAACCTAGAAAAGTCAAACCAAATGTTTTCAGTTTTGACCAACCAATATAAATGGCTGATCAAGGAGATAACCAGAGATTTGACAAAGTTTTGGAGGCGATTAATAGATTAGTTCGTATGGATCAACTTCTAACTATTATGGCCCTTAATCAAGCCAATAATGGATGAATACCAATTAATGGAGCTTGAGGTAGAGGTTTACCTCAACCCCAACTTATTGGCAGACCTGATTTTCCAAGGAATGCAAAAAATAAGAGAGCTCAAGGTCAGAATCAGATGCCTCTTATGGAAGATAGTTCGGACAAAGAAATTCTAGACTAAGACCAACCAAGAAGAGGCCAAAAGGATAAAGATGATTACGAGATTAAAGTTGAAGTCCCTTACTTTAGTGGAAATCTAAGCATTGAAGGCTTTCTTGATTGGATTGATGAGGTGGAAAGTTTTCAAGAGATGATGGAAGTCATAGATGATAAACTAGTGAGAATTGTGGGCTATAAATTAAAAAGTGGTGCTAAAGTTTGGTGGAGTAATCTTCAAAAGAATCGGAAGTGGAATATAAAGCTACCAATCAGATCTTGAAGGAAATTGAAACAAGCCCTTTTCCTTAGATTTTTACCCCCTTATTATGAGCTGCACTTATTTGATCTTTATCAAAGTTGTGCCCAAGGTTCTAGGAGTGTGGACGAGTATCTTCTGAGTTCTTGAGGTTGGTAGCACGCAATAATATTGAAGAATCCGACACGCAGCAAGTTTCAAGGTATATTAGAGGATTAAGATTGTCCATAAGTGAAAGGCTTGGAATGTACACTATTTGGAACATAGAGGAGGCCTACCAATTGGCCTTGAAAGCTGAAAAGATGGAAAAGGCACCTAAGAGGTTTGAATACCCTAGGAGAACAACTCAACAAATTCCAAACGTAGTGGTAGGAAAGGGGAAAGCATTAGCTGAAACATTGAAAATTGATAATGCCCCTAAAGATCTAAGAGTGGACAAAAGGAAGCCTTTTGAAGGAGGTGGCAGCAGCAGCAGCAGTAGTAGAGGAGTTCCTAAGGGTTCCAACCCTTATGTAACACTAAAAATGGACATGTGTTATAAATGTCGGAAGCTTGGACATGTGTATAGTAATTGTCCTGAGAGAAAGATGGTCAATGTTGCTGAAAGAGGAGATTACCTTAGTGAAGGTGAAGAAGATTTGGAAGAGCTTCAAGAAGAGGGAGAAGAAGAAGAAGAGTTTGCTGAAGAAGTTGTCGAGGGCAGAGTTAATGGTAAGGAAGATACTTTGTTTATCTAAAACGAGGAGCTACAACAAAGGAGAGCCACAACAATCAAGTTGCACACAACAATGGTAAGGTTTGCAACTTGATTGTCGGCAATTGCAGTGATGAGAATTTAGTGGCAAGAAAGTTGGTGGACATGAAGCTTTCTACTAAGATACATCCACATCCCTACATCATTGGTTGACTTACAGATGGGACAACCTTGAGAGTAACTGAAGTGTGTCAAGCTCCTATTTCTATAGGAAAATCTTACAAGGCTACTGTTTATTTTGATGTGGTGGACATGAATGCAACTCATATACTCCTAGGAAGGCCATGGCAATTTGATGTGGATATTACTTATAGGGGAAGAGATAACACAGTTTCATTCTAATGGAAAGGCAAGAAAGTGACCATGCTACCCACAAATGCATCCTTTGATAGGCCAAAGACTTAGAGTGGAGGGAAAGAAATTGCTGAACCTTAGTGGGCAAGATTTTGAGAGGGAAGTTAAAGAGACTCGAGAGGTTCATGTCTTGGTAGCAAAGAACCAATTATTGGAGGAGAAAGAGGGGGAGAATGGAGCTAATTTAGATCTGATCCAGCCGCTTTTGGGGGAGTTTTTAGATCTGGTCCAGTATGAATTACCTAATGAATTGCCTTCTATGAGAGATATTCAACATCACATCGATCTAGTACCTGGAGCTAAGCTTCCTAATCTGCCCCATTATAGAATAAACCCTAAAGAAGTAGATATTCTAAGAGAACAAGTGGAAGAATTGATGAAAAAGGGCATAATTCGAGAAAGCATGAGTCCTTGTATTGTTCTTGCCCTTTTGAAACGTAAGAAAGATGGATCGTGGAAGATGTGTGTTGACATTAGAGCCATTAACAAAATTACTGTGAGATATTGATTTCCTATTCCCAGATTGAATGACACGCTAGATTAACTTTGTGGTTCTCAGGTGTTCTCTAAACTTGACTTGAAAAGTGGTTATCACCAAATACGGATCAGACCTGGGGATAAGTAGAAGATTGTATTTAAAACGAAAGAGGGTTTGTATGAGTGACTAGTCATGCCCTTTGAGTTGTCCAGTGCCCCTAACACTTTTATGAGATTCATGTATCAAGTGCTTAGGCCTTTTAATGGAAAGTTCGTGTTTGTTTATTTTGATGTTATCCTTGTCCATAGTAGAACGGTTGAAGAGTATTTAGAACATTTGAGGAGAGTCTTCTCTGTTTTACAACATAATAAGCTTTACTTGAACTTGAAGAAATGCAGTTTTGAAGGAATTCATGTGGATGAAGAAATGGTTAAGGCAATTCGTGAATGGGCTGCCCCTAAGAATGTTAGTGAGGTTCGATATTTCCATGGGCTAGCTACTTTCTATAGGAGCGTCATTCGAAACTTCAGTTCTATTATGGCCCTTATCATAGAATGCATGAAGAAGGGAAAGTTTGGTTGGAATGATGAAGTTGAGAAAAGTTTTTCTTTGATTAAGGAAAAACTCAGCACTGCTTCTATCCTAGCCTTACTAGACTTTGACAAGCTTTTTGAGGTTGAGTGTGATGCGTGTGGAGTAGGTATTGGAGCTGTTCTATCTCAAGATGGCCGACCTATAGCTTTCTATAGTGAGAAGTTTAATGATACAAGGAAAAGATGAAGTAGCTATGATCAGGAATTTTATGCAGTTGTGAGAACTATGAAACATTGGGAACATTATTTGATTCAAAGAGGTCCATTCTTTACACTGATCATCAAGATTTAAAGTTTTTGAATAGTCAAAAGCACTTGAGTAATATGCATGCCAGATGGGCTACTTTCTTACAGAAGTTTCCTTTTGTTATTAAACATAAGTCTGATGTGACTAACAAGGTGGTTGATACACTTAGTAGGAGGACAATATTGCTTCCTACTATGTCCCAAGAGGTAGTTAGATTTGAAGTTTTAAAGGAGCTTTACGGGGATGATGAAGATTTCAAGGACATGTGGTTAAAGTGTATTCAGAAGCAGCCTACTGGTGAGTTTCATATCACTGATGGTTTTATTTTTCATGGTAACCAACTCTGTGTTCCTCATACTTCTCTTAGAGAAAAATTGATTTGTGATGTGCATAGTGGAGGATTAGCTGGTCACATGGGAAGGGACAAGACCATAACTAGTCTTGAAGACATGTTCTATTGGCCTCAGTTGAAGAAAGATGTTAGAAACTTTGTGAAAAGGTTGTATATTTGTCAGACTGAGATCCCAGAATACTGGTTTGTATATGCCAGTCCTTATCCCCGAAGATATTTGGGAGGACTTTCCTATCGACTTTGTCCTTGGATTACCTAGAACACAAAAGGGAGTTGATTCTATTTTTGTGGTAATTGATAGATTTTCCAAGATGGCGCATTTCATTGCATGTAAGAAGATTGCCGATGCATCTAATGTGGCCAAACTGTTCTTTAAAGAAGTGGCAAGATTGCATGGAATTCCTAAATCCATTACATCTGACCGAGATTCGAAGTTTCTTAGTCACTTTTGGAGAACTTCGTGGAGGATGTTTGATACTTCTATAAACTTTAGTAGCACTGCTCATCCACAAACAGATGGTCAAACTGGGTCACTTAATAGGACTCTTGGAAATCTATTGAGGAGTATTTGTTGAGACAAGCCTAAGCAATGAGATTTAGCTATACCTCTAGCTGAGTTTGCCTACAATTGTGTTGTCCATAGTGCTATTGGTAGATCACCATTTTCCTTGGTATACTTGAAAGTTCCAAAGAGTACTGTTGATCTGATAAAACTTCCAGAGTTACCAAACTTAAGCATAGCAGCTAAAAACATGGCCAAACAAGTGAAGATTGTAGAAGAGGGGGTTCGATAGAGACTTTAAAGTACTAATGCCAAATATAAAGAACAAGCCTATAAACACAGGAAGTCTAAAACTTTCCAAGAAGGTGACAAAGTGATGATTTTCTTAAGGAAAGAAAGATTCCCTGTTGAATCCTACAACAAATTGAAGCTGAAGAAATATGGTCCTTATGAGGTGCTGAATAAAATCAACGACAATGCTTATGTTATCAATCTGCATGAGGAGATAGGAATTTCAAAGACTTTTATTGTTGCTGATATCTATGATTTTCATGGAGAAGAAGAGCTCTATGCTAATGACAACTCGAGGTCGAGTTTTTTTCAAGTGGAGTGGACTAATGACGGATTGAATCCATAAGGATTTGTTGTCCTCGACCCATTAGGATTTGTTTTTGTTTTATTTTATTTTAATTTTCCTAGTTAGGCAGGTTTTCTTGTCCAGCAAGAAAAGGAAATAAGTTAGCTTTAGAAAAAGATTTCAATCAATCCTTTTCACACTAGAATTAGGACTCTCATGTGCCACTTTAGGGGTATAAAAGGGAGGGTTAACAAATGTTTTGGGGAACAACAAAATTGCCTTTAATAAAAGCTTCTGCAGGAAATTTTCCTTAGACAAATTGCTTTCTCTTGTTGATTAAATCATAAGTTTTATGCTTGGATTTGGTTTAGAGGTTAACCTAAAATCTCTGCTTAGCTACTTCCACCGTGTCACAAGAGCATTTTCATTAAGCTAGGTGTACCTTAATACCATTCCTTTGTTGTATCATAGCATGTTTTCTTCTATTTGCATTCATTGAGTGCTTCCCTGAACAGAAAGAATATTTGTGATGAAGTATGTTCATTTTCTTGCAGATCCATCGGGCTTTATATTATTTCCGCTTGTTGTCCATTCTTTTGACCTGATTGTATCTTCTGTTGGAATACTATCAATAAGGGGCACTCGTGATGGTAGTGTCAAATCTCCTGTTGAGGATCCTATGGCAATTCTCCAGAAAGGATATTCCATTTCAATAGTTTTGGCTGTTATCGCATTTGGTGCGGTAATACATCTGCTTATTCAAATCCTTTCACTTTCCTTTTGAAGTGCTAATGTTCTTAGTTTAATACTGTGCCTTTGCATTGAAACTTGATGAAGGTTTGGAAATTTGCTGTTTCATGTTGTTGGCCTGTATTCTGACATTTGGTTATGCATACTGTTGCATTTCTGTGTAGTCGACCCGCTGGATGCTTTATACAGAGCAAGCTCCATCAGCATGGTTTAATTTTGCTTTGTGTGGATTGATTGGCATCATAACAGCATATGCTTTTGTCTGGATCACTAAGTACTACACTGACTACAAGCATGATCCTGTCCGCACCTTAGCTCTTGCCAGTTCTACAGGTCATGGCACTAACATTATTGCGGGAGTTAGTTTGGGTTTGGAAGCAACAGGTCTTCCAGTTCTTGTCATAAGTATATCCATTATTTCAGCATTTTGGCTGGGTCACACATCAGGACTGGTGGATGAATCGGGAAGTCCAACTGGTGGATTGTTTGGTACAGCTGTGGCTACTATGGGAATGCTCAGCACAGCTGCTTATATCCTTACTATGGATATGTTTGGCCCTATAGCGGACAATGCTGGTGGAATAGTGGAGATGAGTCAGCAGGTAAATGTTGCTTTTCATTTTTTTTGTGTGAACCTAGGTTAATTGGTTGTATGACATAATCCTGTCTTGTTTTGACTGTCCAGCCAGAAAGTGTGCGGGAGATCACAGATGTTCTTGATGCAGTTGGGAACACCACAAAAGCTACTACCAAAGGGTTTGCCATTGGTTCTGCTGCACTTGCTTCTTTCCTTCTATTTAAAGCTTACATGGATGAGGTTGCTACTTTTGCTCATGGATCTTTTGATCAGGTTGGCCTTCAATGGTTGGGAGCTTTGTCTTTGTTTTACATTTCATTCCCCGTGTCTTATTGCTTTACTATTGCCATCTCCCTTGTGCTTTGATTGACTCTTCAGGTCGATATTGCCATTCCTGAAGTTTTTATCAGTGGACTGTTAGGTTCAATGCTAATATTTGTCTTTAGTGCATGGGCCTGCTCAGCAGTTGGCCGAACTGCTCAGGAGGTTGTTAAAGAAGTAAGAAGACAATTTATTGAGAGACCAGGTATCATGGTAAGTATATGCTTCCAGATAAAGTTTTGCATTTTTGTTTTGCTTTTGGGTTACAAGTGATGCATTAAAGTGGGAATATCTTCTGATTTTTGCAATTTGATTGCAATATGAATGATTCATTCCTCTAATGTATTGTAACAGGAGTACAAGGAGAAACCTGACTATGGCCGGTGTGTTGCAATTGTTGCATCAGCATCTTTGAGAGAGATGATAAAACCCGGTGCTTTGGCTATCATTTCACCTATAGTTCTTGGTATGTTGATTATCTCCGTTTTAGTTGTTTTCTTATGGTTTTTTGGTCAATTATGGTGGATTATTCATGACTTTCTTATCATTATTGAATCAACACTTGCAAGCTGTTGATAGCCAAAGAAACTATATTAAACTCGTACTTATGGCATTTTATCTACTTGAGATGCTTCATTGGAACATGCTATTGACATAGATAGTGTGCAACTGTTCTCGTTTCTATGGAAAACTGTAATTGAGATTGGTGCTTATCTACTTGACAATGACTTTTTGACATATCGCAAGCTTATTTGGTTAGTAAGATATTCTCAACAGTACATGATTTTGGCAGTCCTGTTCGTGGTACCTTGCAACTTGAAAGGCATCCTATCCTCATCTTCTTGATTTATGTGGTCTTCTTTTCCAGTATTTATGAGCTTGATCATGGACACATAGCTGAAGTATGCTCAAATGGCTTGCAGGTTTTCTGCTACGAATGTGGGGTTACTATACAGGACATCCTCTACTCGGAGCTAAAGCTGTGGCTGCTATGTTAATGTTTGCAACAGTTACAGGCATTCTCATGGCTCTTTTCCTGAACACGGCAGGCGGTGCATGGGATAACGCGAAAAAGTATATTGAAACAGGCGTTCTTGGAGGCAAAGGGAGTGATTGTCACAAAGCAGCAGTTACTGGGGACACGTAAGTTGTTGAGACATGCCCTGATCTTTCTGCTATTAGAATCGAGGCACCAGTCATTGATGACTTTATAGATGTTAGAGCTATATCAAATCCCTGGCTATTTATGCCTCATCATTTACTTGCATGTTTTGTGACCTATGTATAACTGTAATGCTTTATGCTTGCAGTGTGGGAGACCCTTTCAAGGATACAGCTGGACCTTCACTTCATGTCCTGATAAAAATGCTGGCGACGATAACGCTTGTCATGGCTCCCGTCTTTCTGTGAGTTGTTAATATCTACCAGAATTCAATTCGGGTATACTGCACCCATCACCCTGGAGTCATTAGATATTTTGCAGATATACAGATAGGTATTTTGGTATACGTCAAGGGTGCCTGATTGTTAGTGATACTGAATTGTTCAGTTCTCAGATCATAAATAAGTGATGATAGTTAACAAGATCATTATAATTGCCAAGTAGCTGCGGTTTCTTTTTTATTCGTGTACTCATAGCTCGGTTTTGACACATGATGTATGCTCATTGAGATTATGTCAACCAGTTCTCATCTTCTGGATTACCCTTGTTGCTTTTGATCGGTTCGGAATTATAGACATGAAAGGAAATGGTGTTCACAGGTCATGGAAACTTAGATCACATTGTTCCATTCTTAATAACGTATGGAGGAGACCACAATTTCTGAATTGCCAAGAATAATATCACATATGAAATTAACCATCTTCATCATCGTTATATCAGCTTTGTTACTGAGACATTCTGGCTGTCCTTTTCTTGAGACATTCTGGCTGTCTTTTGCAATAGCAAAACTAATATCCCATTGCACCATCTGGCTATGCTTCCTTCATCTTCATGCCTCCCCATTGCCAACGTCCAATGCTGTGTTGATTATAAGAAAAACACTCAGGCGTTACGAATTATTAAGAATCTGAAACACCAGGCTTACCAATGCTCTGCACTGGAATCGATATTTTGATTCAAGTTCGGTTTAAATGATTTTGGGTTAAAATGTATTATTTTGTTTAATGACTGAAAGTAATTGAAGCCTGAATCAGTTTTTTATCAACTCTAGCCCAAAAATCAAAAAGCCACACGATACAATTAATTGAAGATTTGGTCAAGCATGCAAACTGAAAGGATGTTTGTTTTTATTTTTGTTTTTTGTTTTTTATTTTTGTTTTGAAATTTAGTAAAAAAAAACTGTTTGTTTGAGTTTTTAGTTTTTGTTTTTAGTTTTGGTTTCTTTCAATTTTTAAAAATTACGAAAATCATAAAAAATAATTTTTGTTTGCTGTTTTTTTATTACTAAAATTATGAATAATTTAATTTAAAATTATATATTTGACAAATTAAAATCAATTATCAATAAAAATTCTGAATAATTTAAGTTTATTTAATTTTTATAATTAAATTATATGTAATTAAATTTTAATAATTATTGACTAGTATAATTAATTTAAAATATGTAAATATTTAAATAAAAATTGATTTAATGATTAAAATATATTTCAAATAAATATCAATTTTTAAATAAAATATTAATTTTTAAATATTTTATTTTATGAAAATAACATAATTTTATTAATAATTTATTAATAAATATTATATAAGAGATTAAATAAATCTATTTAATTAAAAATAATTTATCTTTAAGGTTTATTTAATATGTAATTATTATCAATAATAAAAATATAAATACATTAACAATTAAACATGTTTTTATTTTTACCTAAAATAGAAAAAAAATTGAAAATAAAAACTGAAAATTATGTCGTAAAAATAGAAGTAAACTAAACCAGATTATACTTTGTGGATCAAACTTAAACGAGTCCAGATCTTCTGTTCAATTTTATGGTATCTTATTCTGTCCCATGAATCTCAGTCATTCATTTTTGTAAGTCCCACGTGAGTCCCGCATAAATAAACGTAAGTCCTGCATAAATAAATGGTTGAAATTTATGAGACAGAATAAGACACCATAAAATTGAACAGAGAAATATCAGAAGAGATGAGACGAAAACAAGAGCAATAGCAAGATCTTGACCCAAAAAAAAAAGAGAAAGAAGCTTGGGCTTTGCTTTTACAAGTCGCAGCCGCTTTCCTCTGTTAACTAGATCCTATTTGTACAATTCATCCCTGTGCGAAACCTCTCCCTGCACAGCATGGAATGACCTTATCTGAATGACCTTATCTGACCCTTTAGCTTGACGTTTCTGCTAAAGATTTGGGGTTTTAGCGTCTACGTCCCCTTCAAATACTCAAACCCTGAAGCCCCATCTGGGAACTATCAAATGGAAAAACCAATAAACTCAGATGCAACCACTCAAACCCCATCAAAACAAAACAGAAACAGTGAGAAACCCACAAAGCAAAAGCTTCCAACCCCTCAAGACCTTATATCCCACTACCAAACCCAAGGTCTAGACTCCCAAGAAGCATCCATTAAGGTCATTGAAGACCTACAGAATGTGTTAATCAGGGTCATCTCCGCCAACAA
>JAOSBO010000003.1:919121-947160 GCA_027563915.1 Erythroxylum rotundifolium
AAATTTGGAAACCTCCACACCAACAAAATATTTCACGTAACCAGATTTGTCTAACTCCCTTTTCATAGAAGCAATATTGAATTCATTTTCACCCATTATCAACAGATCATCCATATAGATAACGATAGATACGAAAGATCTGGTAGTACCTCTTGTGAAGAGAGGGTTGCTCGAGCCAGATTGTCTGAACTGTAGGTTTAAGAGTGTTGACGTTATCTCCTTATTCCATTGTCTGCCAGTCTGCTTAAGACCATATAGGGATTTTTGTAATTTGCAGACTTGTCCATTGGTGTTCTGAAATAACCTTGTGGTGGCCATATGTATATGTCTTCTTAGATGTGTCCATACAAGTACGTGTTATTGATATCGCAATGGTAGATTGGCCAGTTTTTGTTGCAGCAAGTGCGAAAGGTAATCTGATGGTAGTTATCTTGGCGACTGGCAAAAACATAGCGGAGTAGTCAATTATGACTCTTTGGTTGAAACTTGTCGTTGCTAGCCTAGCCTTTCTCCTATCAATTGATCCATCAGGTTGCTTTTTGATCTTATAAATCCATTTTGTTGCTAACAATTTTTTCCCTTGGGCAGATCAACAAATGTCCAAGTCTCATTTTTGTCTAGCGCATCTAACTCAATCTGCATGGATTCAATCCATAACAGGTCTTTCCTGGTAGCTTCAAATGATAAAGGTTCATATTCGGTAGACACGTTTGCCATAAAGGCTTTGTAAGAAGAAGAGAAATTAATAAAAGGAAAAGATTCATTGACCTATTGTGATGACGTTATGGTTATTTCATCAGGAGGTGCGGTAATTACGACATGAGACACATAATTGTCCAGGTATTTGGGTCAAGATTAGGGTCTGGTGCTTATTCTGGTATGTGGTCTGTCGATAATGTCTAGTTCTATTGGAGAAGAAGATGGTAAAGAGGTGAGTGAATTAGTTTGTGTGTCTGGGTTGTAAAGCAGGGGTGGATCGGGTAGGTCAATGGGAGTTGTAGGTGGGCTGTCGGGTGTGTTAGAGATACTGGGTACTTGTGTTTGGTTATTTGAAGGTTGGAAAAAGTTTGGGCCTGTTTCAAAATTAAAGATAGTTTGATTGTGAGGTGTATCAGTCAATGTTTTCAGGATTTTGTAAAGGAAAATAGTTTTGTAAATTTCTCGATACAATTAAATTCCCTTTTTCTAAATCCATTAGCTTGCACCTTTTTTGGCTCAGAATATACCCAAGGAACATACATTTGGTGGCTCTTGGTTTGAGTTTGTCTTTGAATGGTTTTGTGTTTGAGGCGAAACATAAACACCCAAATGTTTTTATATTGTTGTAATTTGGTGTTTTCCCATAAATCTTTTAGAATGGGATTTTCTAGTTTAAAATTTTTGTGGGTAATTTGTTCAATAGGAATGTAGACATGAGGACAGCTTACTCCCAAAATTTCTTAGGTATGTTCGAATGATACATGGAACGGGTGATTTGAAGGAGGTGTTTGTGTTTTCTCTATACCACAATTTTTGTTTAAAAATTTGGTTCCGTTATCGGTTCATATGGTTAATATTGGTTAGTTGGAGTAAGTTTTTATCATATTAAAAATTGTTTCTATGACTTCTTGGACTTGGGACTTACTATTTATTAAGTAAGCCCACGTAGCCCTCGAGTACTCATCGACTGTTGTGATGAAATAGGTAGACCCATCAATGTTGCATTTTTGGTATTGCCCCCAAAGGTTAAAATGCAGGAGTTAAAAAGGCTTGAGACTTAAAATGTTATGTTTGGGGAAGGCCTTCTAGCTTGTTTTGCTAGCGAACATACTTCGCATATGTGTTTGGTGGGCAATTTGATCGAACATTCGGTAAATGGGCTATTTTTTTCCTTAGACACATTTCCAAATCTACAATGCTATAATAGGAAAGTATCATTCACATAATTAACTTCAGTATTCTTAAAATAAAACCTTAATAAAGGCCCATTTAAGCTCTTTTCGGGAAGCAAGTTTCTCGGTGTTAATTTGTAAATACCACCCTCTGTTTCGCAAATAGTTACAACATAATCACTTCATGTGTCTTGCAAACATACGTGATTTTCAACAAAAATGGAAGCTAAGTTATTTTGTGTGGCAATCTGATTTATCGAAATTAAATTATGATGAAATGTTGGTATGCATAAAACATGGTCTAATTTCAGGGTTGGGGTGATGTTAACTGTTCCTATATAAGTGACAATTTTACTTGAACCATCCAGTAAAGTAACAGGTTGACATTTGTTTGTTTTATTTGGGTTGTTAAGTAGAATTGTGTACGAACACATACGTGTTGAGGCAGCCAAGTCTACCACCCATGAACCTTCACCAAACTTATCATAGCAAGAAAAAAAGTTGATTGGGGTCGATACCTGCAAATTTGTTATATGCGACATGATTCACCAACATAATGTTTTTTGTCCTTTATTAGACTTGTTTGACAAAGTCAACAAGATTCACCTCTAGTTCTAATTTAGTCTTCTTTGTTTAGGCTCTCTGTTTCAACCTCAGTAGCAGCACTCGTAAATTGACTTTGCCGTTTCTTTTTTTGGAGCTCTTTATACCATTTCAGTATTCTATTCAACTTAAAACATGTTTCTCGCAAATGTCCTCATTCATGACAATAGTTGTAATATTTGCCCTTTTTTTCATGTATGGTTTTTTCACAGTACCTTCTCTAAAAGGATTTGTTTTTCTACCCACAGTGAATTGGTAGTTAGAAACATTTTTCCTTTCAGCATCATGTATATATATTGTACAGATTTCCATCATTGAATGAATCAATTAGTTACTACGCAAAAACACCTATCTTTTGTGTTTTGTTTCAGTGCTCCATTGTTGGAGTCATCCTGCATGGTCTCAGAATGACAACATTTAGATCCTACAATATCCCTAAAATCCAAATCAAACCCACTAAACCAACTACCCAAAACACTTACCCAAAATGGCTGACGAAACTAGTCAAAACACCACACCCATTACCCAAATCAAAATTGATATCTAAATATCTTACCGGCTGATAATCCTAATAGTGTACTGGTTACGACTCCATTTGATGGTACTAATTACTTACCATGGAGCAGGTTAATGATCATATCTCTATGAGCCAAAAACAAACTCAGACTCATTAACAACATACTGGAAAAACCCGTTGATGATGAAGTTTTGGCGTGGAAGTGGGTAACTGCTGACACGATGGTGATTGCTTGGATCCTAAACACATTAACAAAAGAAATAGCTAAATCGTTCCAAGCAGTCACTACAGCTCTCAACTTATGTGAGGAACTGAAGGGATGATACAGAGAGAGCAACGACTCCCACATTTATCAAATTGTGCAAGAAGTCAATAACTTGCTCCAAGGTATCAACTCAGTGACTATTTATTTCACAAAACTGAAGAAAAGGTAGAATGACGTTGACTGCCTCATATAAATGAAAAACTGTGCGTGTGATGCATCAAAGCATAATACTAATGTGTTGAATAATAACAAGTTAATGCGGTTTTTATTAGGTTTAAGAGAAAAGTATGGTGGGGTAGTTAGATTATATTGTTGAAACCTCTGCCTCAAGTTGATAAAGCCTATTCGTTGATATTAACTACTGAAAAGTAGAAAAATGTAGGAGGGAGCCAAAACAGTCACTTAGAATAGATAGGGGTGGCTCTGCTTGCTGGTAACACTGTAGGTAGAAAAACAAACCTTATTAGAGAAGGTACCGTGGAACAATCATACATAAAAAAGAGGAAAAATATTGCAACTATTGTCATGAATGGGAACATTTGCAAGATACATGTTTTAAGCTGAATGGAATATCGGAATGGTATAAAGAGCTCCAAAAAAAAGAAAGGGAAAATTCAATTTGCAGGTATTGTCGCTGAGGTTGAAA
The DNA here is from genome assembly GCA_027563915.1 of Erythroxylum rotundifolium. NCBI lineage: Eukaryota > Viridiplantae > Streptophyta > Magnoliopsida > Malpighiales > Erythroxylaceae > Erythroxylum > Erythroxylum rotundifolium. The sequence continues at coordinate 923,024 of JAOSBO010000003.1, forward strand.
CAAAGAGCCTAAACAAAGAAGAATGCAAATTAGAACCAACGGTGAATATTTCTCACCTTGCCAAACAAGTCTAGGGATGATGAAGTATATAAAGGGCAAAAACGTTATGGAGGTGAACCATGCAGTATATAACAGCTTTGCAGGTATCAACCCTAAATTAAGTTTTTCTTGCAGTGATAAGATTAATAAAGGTTCACGGGTGGTAGACTTAGATGCCTCGACACTTATGTATTCGGACCCAATCTTACTTGACAACCCAAATAAAACAAACGACTGTGGACTTGTTACTTTACCGGACGGTTTGAGTAAAAATGTCACTCATATAGGAAATGTTAATATCACCTCACCCTGAAATTAGACCATATCTTATACACACCAACATCTCATCATAATTTAATGTTGGTAAATAAGATTGTCACAAAAAATAACATAGCTGCCATTTTTGTTGAAAACCACGTGTATTTGTAAGACCCATAGAGTGATTACGTTATGGCTATTTGCGAAGCAGAGGGCGGCATTTACAAATTAACACTGAGAAACTTGCTTCCTGAAAAGAGCTTGAAAGGTCCTTCATTAAGGTTTTAGTTTAAGAATACTGAAGTTAATTATGTGAGCGATACTTTCTTGTTAGGGCATTATAGAGTTGGACATGCATCTAAGGAAAAAATAGCCCATTTACACAATATTTCGATCAAATTACCCACCAAACACACATGCGAAGTATGTTTGCTAGCAAAACAACTAGAAAGGCCTTCCCTAAACATAACATTTTAACCGTCAAGCCTTTCGAACTCCTACATTTTGACCTTTGGGGGCCATACCAAAAACCCAACATTGATGGGTCTACCTATTTTGTGACTATAATCGATGAGTACTCAAAGGCTACATGGACCTGCTTAATAAATAGTAAGTCCTAAGTCCATGAAGTCAAAGAAGCCTTTTTAAATATGGTAAAAACTCACTTCGACCAACCAATATTAACCATATGAACCAAGTTCGTAAACAAAAATTGTCAAGAGATATTCAAAAAGAGAGGAATATTCCACCAAAAAACTTGCCCATATACTCTACAACAAAATGGGGTGGTCAAAAGAAAACACAATCACCTCCTTTAAATCACCCGATCCATTGTGTATCACTTGAACATACCTAAGAACTTTTGGGGGTAAGTCGTCCTCATGTCTACATTCCTAGTTAACAGATTACCCATAAAAATTTTAAACTGCAAAACTATTCGAAAAGCTCTATAGGAAAACACCAAATTACAACAATATAAAAACATTTGGGTGTTTGTGTTTTACCTCAAACACAAAACCATTCATAGACAAACTTGAACCAAGAGTCACCAAAAGAATATTCCTTAGGTATATTCTGAGCCAAAAAGGGTACAATCTAATGGATTTAGAAAACAGGAATTTAATTTTATCGAGAGATGAAGTTTTTTTATGAAACTATTTTCCCTTACAAAATCCCAAAAACAGCAACTGATATATCTCACTAGTAAAATACCTTGAATTCTGAAATAGGCCTACACCAAATTGATAACAACCTAAACTTTTACAAAACTTCAAATTCCCAAACACAATTACCAAAGACCTCTAACCTACTCAACCCACCCCACTTCACAACCTAGATACACAAAATAATTTACCGACCTCTTTACCATCTTATTCCCTAATAGATTCAGCCATAATCAACAGACCGCAAATCAAAAAAAGAACCAAACCCAAATCTCGACCTAAGTACCTCGACGATTATGTGTCTCATGTCATAAATGTCACACCTCCTGATGAAATAGCTATAATGTCATCACAATAGGTCAACAAATCTTTTCCTTCTATTCATTTCTCTTCTTCTTACAAAGCCTTTATAGCAAACGTGTCTACCGAACATGAACCTTTATCATTCGAAGCTGCCAGGAAAGACCCATTACTAATCAAACCTATGCAGATTGAGTTAGATGCACTGGACAGAAATGAGACCTAAACATTTGTTAATCTTCCTAAGGGAAAGAAACTGTTAGTAACAAAATGGATTTATAAGATCAAAAAGCAACCTGATGGATCAATTGACAGGAGAAAGGTTAGGTTAGTGGTGAAAGGTTTCAACCAAAGAGTCGAAATCGACTACTTTGTCGTGTTTTTGCCATTTTCTATAACAACTACCATCAGATTATTTCTTGCACTTACTGCAGAAAAAAACTGGCCAATCGACCATTGCGATATCAATAACACGTACCTGCATGGACACATTAAAGAAGACACATACATGTGGCCACCATAAGGTTATTCTAGAACGTCAAATGGATAAGTCTTCAAATTGTAAAAATCCCTATATGGTCTTAAGCAGGTTGGCAGACAATAGAATAAGGAGATAACGTCAACATTCTTAAACCTACAGTTTAGACAATCTGACTCAGACAACTGTCTCTTCACGACAGGTACTACCGGATCTTTCATATTTTTCATTATCTATGTGGATGATCTGTTGATAATGGGTGAAAATGAATATGATATTACAACTGTGAAAAGGTAGTTAGACAAAAAGTTCACAATAAAGGATTTTGGAAATATTTTATTGGTACCAAAATTCATTTAATTCATTTTTCTTCCCCTTTTTACGAAAACTTCAGAAATGTACATGTACAGTGATTACCAAAGGAGAAAATCCACTGATCCACAGTGAATAGGATGTTAGAAACATTTTTCCTTTCAGCATCTTGTATATATATTGTACATATTTCCATCATTAAATGAATCAATTAGTTACTACACAAAAACACCTATCTTTTGTATTTTGTTTCAGTGCTCTGTTGTCTAAGTCATCCTACACTTCCTTTTTCTTATAATTATCCAGACTTTTCTTTTAGCGCTTCTAAGAAAAAGTCATATCATTAGTTAAAATACCTAAGAGCTACATAATCTTCTTGGTATCATTAATATTTCAATCATTAAAAAGTTAATTATTACCTTTAAATTTGAAGGCTATTAAAAGAATATGATCTTTATGGAATTCTAAATAGTTCCTTCCTTGTCATATTCTAACGCAACTCCAAATTTAACCTACTTTTGGAACAATGAATCGTCTTCTTTTTAGTACAATCCTTAATGCTCTCTCTTTACATATCCAACCTCTTCTTACTTACACTATCACCTTTAAAGAGGTCTGAGTCACTTTAATCAATACCTATGCCAAATCATTATTTGGTCACATTAAACATATCAAGGATCAATTGAATAATTGTGTCAAAAGTTCTAAGACAACCTCTGAGTATATGCAATTTATCAAGAATTGGGTCGATAAACTTGCTCTCGTTGGAAATTCTTGATGATCTTAGTGTCAAATAAAAAGGCTTTGTTAACATAATTAATACTTTTGCAAAACTTGTCTCCTTTACTAAAATTCATGAAAAACTCATGAACGAGGAGGAATCCCTTCAAGAATCACAAGCACCGCCATTATCCTTTTCAACTTCAACTATTCTTGTCGATCTATATTGCAATCAATCTTGTTGATCATATCCTCCTTTAGGGCCTTATTCCAAAACCTCCTTTCATAATTAAGGACAATAATCTATTGATCATCATTATGATTGACCTACATCATGTCCACATCTTAGATAATGCTACAGATGTGGTATTCAAGCACATATTGCAAGTGATGCTCCATTTTTTAACTTGTCGCCATCCGATCCTCATCATATTCAAGCTCTACGTACTACTCTATTACACCTCTATGTACACTGTGCCTCGCTTGAGACCACTTACACTTCTATATGAATATTCAATAGTGGGGTATCGCACTATATCATGAAATTGAATAATCTTTTGCTTCACACTCCTTATACAATATTTGACTATATTATGATCAGAGATGGTACAAGTCTTTAAATTATCCATACTGATTCTACCACTCTTCTTATCCCTACTTGCACTTTTAATTTACGCAATGTCCTATATGTGTCTAATATGAAAAAGAATCTTATTTTAATCTATCAATTTTGCAATATTAATCATGTTTTTATTGAATTCTTACTCATTGCTTTTCATACGAAGGATCTAAGCATAAGGGCAATCCTTTCAATAGGCGAAACTAAAGATGGGATCTGTGATTTCAAAAATTGTCCCCTTTATTGTTTTTCTTTTCCATCATCAAAACCAATTCATCGAGTGACCTAACATCCTCTCCTATGCTTCGGCATATTATGTTCATATTTCCTTTACCCTATACTATATCCTAAAACTCTCATTATATTGTGTGTTTAAATGAAAAAAGTCACAAGCTTCCTCTTTCTATATCCATAATTGCTTTGTATCCATAATTACTTTATCTCATCCTTTACAAATCATATTTTATGATGTTGAATCTCCCTCATTTACTTTATTGATGATTTCAAGCATTATGTCATTTTTGTTAATTAATTTACATATTATGTATGGTGTTACACCTTTAAAAAGAAATTCTAGGTTTGTGATGTTTTTCTTCACTTCAAAGTACTATTTTAAAATTACTTAGACATTATATTATCACTTTTTTTTACTTTGGTAATGATAGGGAATTGCAATATCACTTTCTATCTCTCTATGATATTTCTGATCTTATCTCTCCTCTATGTATACTTAAACATAATGATCTCTCCAAACACGGACATTAATATATTGTTCTATGCCTATGTAATCACTGTGTATCTCATTAGTCACATGCTTACACTCACACTTTATTTTTACTCTTCTCCCTATGAATCTTTTTCCCTTCTCCATAAAACTGCATAACATTCCATGCTTTTAGTTATTATGCCACCGATGACTTTGTACATATTTTAATCACAAATTTGAGTCTTGATCCCTCTCTTATGTGTTTATTAGATACTCATTGACTAAAGCATACATCTTTTTCTTGATCCTTCAATATAAAAAATCTATAAAATACATTATGTAAAGTTTATAAACTATGTCTTTCTATTTAAATCTATTGAACTCATATTTAGTCTTTTAAATATAAAATGACTCTCCCATTGATTTTCACCTACTACCTTTCTTCTTACTATGGTTATGTCATTTATGATATATTTAATGATCTTTCCCCCTATGCTTGAATCCATTTTTAGACCATCTTCCTTCATTCTTAATCAATTGATTGTACGTCATTGGAAACTCCACATTGCATAATTAAAACCATACCAATTAGTTGACTAGAATAGTTTGATGATATCACTAGTAGTCTAAATAACCAATCCTTACCTTCCTTACCACTCTTTTTAGAAACCCTTCCTTCAAAATCACCCACTAATGCCTGTAACATGACAATTTGTTCTAAAAACCGTATATATAAACCATTCAGAAAACTTAATCTTACTTCTATCATCACCTCAAACCATTAACTTGAGCCACATAGTATGACCCAAGCCTTTAAAGATAAAAAAATTGGTTTAAGCTATTTTTGAAGAGTATGATGCTATTATGTGAAATAGAATATAAGAACTTGTACCACATAATTTTATATAAAATCTTACTGATAATAAATGAATTACAATAGGTATTTCTTTATTATTTTGCTTAAAAAATTTTCAAAATTAAACATTTACTTAAATGGTTCTATTAAAAGGTACAAAGCATGACTAGTTACTACAGTGAATATCAACATCCTAATATTGATTATCATGATGCATTCAGTCTGGTTGTCAAACCTATCACTATTAACTTGATTCTTAATCTTATTGTGAATCGTGGGTGGTCTCTTTGTCAACTTGATATCAATGCCTTTTTATAAGCTAATCTCTCTAATGAAGTTTGCATGGCATAATTACTAGGTTTTCTTAATAATGATACTCCTAAATATGTCTATAAGGTTCATAAGGCTATATATGGTCTCAAATAAGCACCAAAGGCTTGGTTTCAAGAAATACAACAATTTCATATAACCAAAGTGTTTAGCAACTCTTATGTAGACATATCATTATTTTTCCTTATCAATAATGGTAATCTAATTAATCTCCTTAAGTGTGTTGATGTCATAATTATTATTACATATAATGCCACTATAATTCAACAGTTATATGTCTTTTTGGCATATCAAAGATCTTTGTGAGTTGACTACTTTCTTGGTGTTGAAGTTACTACTACTTCAATAGTTTATTTCTTTTTCAATAAAAGTATATCATTAATATTCTCAATCATACAAATATGAATAGGGACAAAATTGTCAACACTTCTTTTGCCACTAAGATTAACACTTATAACTCATTCTAGATCCACATTGACAAATCCCTTTAAATATGGAACAATTGTCGATAGTCTACATTACTTGTGCATCATTTGCCTTGCTATCGCATATGATGTTAATAAGTTGTTTCAATTTATATATCGACGTAATATTGGTTATTGGAATGATGTCAAATGCTTACTTTGTTATTATAATGATGTCAAATGCTTATTTTGCTCTCTTTTTGGTGTAACTAATCATGGTATTGCCTTATTCCATCACATATATTTACCTTTGTATGCCTTTTTAAATGCTGAATGGGTTAGTAATAAAAATGACTACAACTCTATCAATGTTTATATTGATTATCTTGGTTGTAATCTAATATCTTATTCTTCTAAGAAATAACATGCAGTTGCATACTCTTTGACTAAAGTAGAGTATCATTTCGTCATTACTGTATTAGCTAAGTTAGATTAATTTACTTTTAAACAAGCTTGTGTTAAGACAATGTTAGAACAAATCAAATCTATTCTGATCATATATTCCATTCATGTATAAAAATGTGTTGCAATTGATTGTATTTCATTAGGGATCAAGTATGTAGTGGAGCTTTTTATGACACCTATATTCTCTCAAACAATTAGTTAGTCAATGTTTTACTTAAGTCTTTTACATATACTCATTTTCAATTCTTTGAAAACCAAGATTGAACTCTCCAAAAGAGTTCCATATTGAGGGCATACATTTGAGAAATAAATTTATTAATTATTTAATTATGCAATCATTCTGTTAGTTCCTTATTTAGATTTGTTAAATAAATTGAATTGATAGTAAATCATGTAGACTTAGTTAACTATTTGAATTTAGAATATTTGATTGACTGTATAATTTTAACTTGTTCTTGTATATGTACTCTTTATTTAACAGAATTAAGCCATTATTTCTAATCTTTATGGTATCAAAGTCACATTCTTAACCTATTTCTTATTCTTTCTAATTTGACTTACTTACTTGGTGTTGAAGTTACTACTACTTCCAATAGTTTACTTATCTTTCAACAAAAGTATATCATAAATCTTCTCAATCGTACAAATATAAACAGAGCCAAATATGATACCACTTCACTTACCATTAAGCTTAACACTTATAACTCATTCTAGATCCATATTGACCAATCCCTTTAAATGTAGAACAATTGTCGACAATCTTTATTACTTTTGTGTCACTTGCTTTGGTATTGCATATGATGTTAATAAGCTAGCTCAGTTTATATATTGACCTAATATTGATTACCGGAATGATGTCAAATGTTTACTTTGCTATCTTTTTATTATAACTAATCATGGTATTCCCTTGTGCCTTCACATATATTTACCTATTTATTCCTTTTTAGATGTTAAATTGGTCAACAATAAGGATGACTACAACTCCATCAATGCTTATATTGTTTATCTTGGTTGTAATCTAATATCTTATTCCTGTAAGAAATAACATGCAGCTGCATGATCTTCGACTAAAATCGAGTATCAATCCATTGTTATTGAATTAGCTAAGTTAAGTCATATTCATTGACTTTTAAACAAGCTTATGTTTTGACAATGTTAGAGAAAATCATATCTATTCTAGTCATATATTCCATTCACATATAAAATGGATTACAATTGATTATATTTCAATGGGAATCAAGCACATAGTATAGCTTTACATGAAACCTCTATTTTCTCAAACAATCAATTAGTTGATGTTTTAATTAAGTCTTTTACATATACTCATTTTCAATTTTTTGAAAACCAAGATTGAACTCTCCACAAGAGCTCCATATTGAGGTTGTATATTTGCGAAATCAATTTATTAACTATTTAGTTATGTAATCATCTTGTTACTTACCTATTCAAATTTATGAAATAAATTGAATTGATGGTAAATCATGTAGACTTAGTTAACTATTTGTATTTATAATATTTGATTGACTATATAATTTTAATTTGTTCTTATATATGTACTCTTTATTCAATATAATTAAACCATCATTTCTAATCTTAACCTATTTCTTTTTCTTTCTAATTTGTCTTACTTTCTTGGTGTTGAAGTTACTACTACTTCCAATAGTTTACTTATCTTTCAACAAAAGTATATCATAAATCTTCTCGATCGTACAAATATAAATAGAGTCAAATATGTCACCATTTCACTTAACATTAAGCTTAACACTTACAACTCATTCTCGATCCATATTTACAAATCCCTTTAAATATAAAACAATTGTTGACAGACTTCATTACCTAGGCGTTAGTTACCTTGATATTGCATATGATGTTAATAAGTTATCTCAGTTTATATATCAACCTAATATTGATTACTAGGATGATGTCAAATGCTTAATTTGCCATCCTTTTGGTATAACTAATTATGGTATTGCCTTGGGCCATCACATATATTTACCTCTTCATGACATTTTAGATGCTAAATTGGTTGATAATAAGGATGACTACAACTCCATCAATGCTTACATTGTTTATCTTGGTTGCAATCTAATATTTTATTCCCCTAAGAAAAAACATGTAGTTACATACTCTTTGACTAAAGTAAAGTATCATTATGTCGGTACTATATTAATTGAGTTAATTTATATTCATTTCTTTTAAATGAATTTGCGTTATGACAATGTTAGAGCAAATTATAACGATTCTAATCATATATTCCATTCAAGTACAATGCATGTTGTAATTAATTGTGTTTCATTGGGAATCAATTATATAATGAAGCTTTACATGACACGTATATTCCCTTAAAAAATTAATTAGTTGATGTTTTAATTGAGTCTCTTACATATATTGATTTTTAATTTTTTAAGAACCAAGAGTGAACTCTCCATAAGAGCTCCATATTGAGGGTTTATATTAGAGAAATCAATTTATTAATTATTTGATTATATAATCATCTGTTTCCTATTTAGATTTGTAAAATAAATTGAATTGACAATAAAACGTGTAGAATTAGTTAACTAATTGGATTTAGAATATTTGATTGACCATATAATTTTAACTTGTACTTGTATCATACTCTTTATTCAATATAATTAAGCCATTATTTCTAATTTTTTATGGTATTAGAGTCGCATTCTTAACCTATTTCTTTTTCTTTTTCTTTCTTTTGTAATTCTCTAAGATTTACTTTAACTATAATGGCTATGAGTAAACTTCTTCCAAATACTCATATCACCATTCAAAATATCACCAATAAGACCATTATCCTCCAACATTGGCCAATTTCTTTGGAGACCATTTCCTCCTTCAATTCATCCAAAACCATCTTTCATGATAAAGGATATAAATGTATTGTTCATTGTAATAATCGGCCTACATCACATCCATATCTTGGATACTTATAAAGATGTTGTACTAAAGGGCAGAGTGTAGAACATTATTCCATTTTTCAACTTGTCACCATCTAATCCTCACTAGCTCCATTGACAATAAGTTTACAATCTCGAGATACTAATTCTCTACGGAAATATTAGATTAGGAAGGATCAATAAATGGTATCAGAATCACATTCTTAACTTGTTTCCTTCCCTTTCTTTTTTCTCATAATTCTATAAGATTTTATTTATTATAACGGCTTCCATATCATCATTAAAAATATCTAAAAACTACATAATTCTCTTATTACAATTAATTGTTCAAATATCATAAAACTAACTGCTACCAACTTATCACATAGTTCCTCTAAATTTAAAGTCTGATTAGAAGGATATAATCTCTATAACTTTCTTAATGGTTCTCATCTCTATCCTACTCTAACCATCTCCATTAATCATAACTCGATTCAAAATTTGTCTCATACAACATAAGTGTCATGATCATCTTCTCTTTAATGCACCTGCTGGTGTAATACCTGCATTACCACCTCTGAAGAGAAACAGACCAATTTTGCCAATACCTATGTCATTAATACCATGCTCATATTAAACAAATCAAGGACGGAATGAAGAATTGTATTTGAAAGGATGCATAAAGTACACATATTTCATATTAATTTCTTATTTTTTATTGATGAAATGCTTGTAATTATATATTATAATTATATATTTTGTGTTTTGTAGATTAGAATAGGGATTTTGACCAAAATATGCTTAAAAGTGAAATTTTAGTAAAGAAGGAACAAAGATGCAAATTTTGGAAAAGAGTGGAAGCTTATAGAAGAAAAGTTTCAAAAGAGGTATATTTAAATTTCTGTCTCAAAATTCTCCCCTTGTTCATTTTATTTTGTTAACTGGCCAAAGGAGGTAAGCTTCATCGGTCCCTAAGAATTTAACTCTACTTATCACTATATACAATTAATTTATAATTAGAGAAGGAATATATTTTTATAGTCAACACTTTTTAATTATTTATAAATTTATTACTCTCATTTGAATTTGTTTCTTGGTAAATTACGCTCTAGATGAGTAACGCATGTATTTCCTCACTGTCCAATTGAAGTACACTATCTAAGCACTGATAAGTCTTTTAAGGAAAATGATCATTTTCTCAAACCTTTTTATGAGAGTTTTTACAATTATAATATTAAAGAAATCATCTTAGAATGCCCAACTTATAAGACGTGAGGAACCATAATATCTAGTAAAATGTTAAATAAAATTGCTAAGTAAGAGGGAACTTTATTTTTTCTTTAAAAAAATTTCTTTCATTTAAATTATGATTTTTATGTTTTCATAGCTTAAATTACTCTATTTTGTTTTAAGAGTATAGAGCATTCTTAATAAATCATAGAAACACTTTACAAATGCAAAATTCATAGAAAGGGATGAAGCATCGATAAGCACTTTTTGAATAAGGCGTGCTCTTGCCTTACTTCCACATCACTGAACCTTTCTTAACTAAGACGTCAAGTCTTACAATAAGATTGCTTCTGACTCAAAAACACAATGTGCAACTTTTATAATAAATAAATATATAAAAATAATCAATAATCAATAAAAACTTATTTCTTTATCTTATGATCTTCTTTTATTTTATAACCCTAACTTGTTTTTCTCCTTTAATTGTTGCCTCTCCCATCGTGCCCCATTGACTTCTCTTCCTCTCTGTTTTTAGAGCTAACACCTCACCCGTTAAGCTCTGAGGTCTCTCACATCACGGTGTTGTCTTTCATAATTGCTATGTTGTTACCATCATAACATCGCCGAAGCTACTACCTCTCGTTGTTGTTGGAGCTGACATCTTCACCCTAAAGTTAGTGACTTCTTTCTCCTCTCATTTGAATAATGCTTGAAAAGATGATGACGAACACTGTTTTGAGGAATCAAAAGGGTCATCTCCTCCAAATGCAACAAAAGGCCCAAACCAAAGCTAAAACACAAATTCCCACATTGGCTCCAACTAAATCTCTAGCATAAATGACCATCAAATCACATACTAGAATGTGTTTAGGGAAAGGCGAGCATATTTTACCTTGCTCATAGTCAGATTTGAATGGACACCTTCGGTCTCTAGAAAGATGAGACAAATAAAGGTACTGAAGTGTTTGTAAACAGTCCATCATCCTTGTAAGTAAATTCATCACCCCACTATGGATGCTTTGAAGAATATAATTCTTGTGCTTGAATTGATTGCTGACATTAGGTAGCACACTTATTTTTCCATTCAAAGCCTTGCCTATATTAAGATTGTGCATGAATTCTACAATACTTTTTTAAAAAACTAAAAGTCTTATCTCCTTTGAATGCAACAAAAGGCCCGAGACAAAGTTAAAGCATATGTTCCCTCGTTAGCTCCAACAAATTCTCTAATATAAGTAAGCACCGAATCACTTACTAGAATGCACTTAGGAAAAAGCCAGCATATTTTACCTCCCTCAAAGTTAGATTTAAATATGCACCTTCAATTTTGAGAAAGAAGAGGTAAAGAAAGGTACTAAAGTATTTGTAAATGTTCCATCATTTCTTATAAATACATTCATCACCCTACAATAGATCCTTTAAACAATAGAACTATTGTGCTCGAATTGATTAATAACATGTGGAAAACTTATTTTTTCATTCAATACCCTACCTATATTGAGCTTATGCATGAATTCTACACTACTTTTTAGGGAATTGAAAACCTTACTTTCTCTGAATACAATAAGAACCCTAAGCCAAAGTTAAAGCATGAGTTCTCTCATCAGCTCCAACTGAATCTCCAGCAAATGTAAGCACTAAATTGCGTATTAAAACGTGTTTAGGGAAAGGCAAAGAGTTAGATTTGAATGTGCACCTTCAATTTCAAGAACGAAGCGACAAAGAAAGGTGCTAAAGTATTTGTAAATGATCCATCATTCCCTATAAGTACATTCATCACCCCACTATAGATGCTTTGAACATTGGAACCATTGTGTTTGAATTGATTGATAACATTGGGAGGCACACTTATTTTTTACGTTCAATACCTTGCTCATATTTAGCATGTGCATAAATTCTACACTACTTTTAAGTTTAATAGGCATGTTTACTTCACTTTGAATTCCCTTTCAATGGTGAAATTCAAATTGATGGGTAAGGAATTTAAAATTTTAATTACTGAGTTCAATCTTGCGTTTGCTTGTATTATTAAAAAATATGCCACCACTGATGAATATTTGAAAAGTTTTAGTGATTATAGTATTAATTTTGAACCGGTTGCGTTTTACTTAGAATTATGTATTGCTTGCTTTTATGATCCATGCAAGTGAAAATATACTTTTTTTTAAAAACCCTATCCTAAAATAAATTCATAGTAGGCATGGTAATAGGCTGGGATGGGTCCGGGTCCGAAGTTCCTAGGGCTGCTCGACTCGAGCTTGGGTTTGACCAGGCCAGGGATGACTAGCTCTAGTCCAGGCCCCACCCAATCCTGCTCGACACAAAATTATTATTATTTTAAAAAAGTTTTCAAAACTACGTCATTTTTTATGTTATCTACCAGGCTTCAGGCTAGGCAGGGCCCAGGTATTCCAGTTCCAAACCTTGCCTGCCATCCCTAATTTATAGGTTTTTAGATTTTACATTTTTAGGTAGGAAAAATTTTGCCATTGTGTTAAATAAAGCTTTTTTTATATGATGAACAAAGTCAGAGTGAATTTTAACTTCACAATTTAATGTAGTCACGGTGAGTCATCATCTATTAATCCTAGGTTTTTTAACTACCCAACTAGCTATGCATGAAGATTTTATTGAAATTAATAACAATAATTTCCATATTTCCTATATATGAGATGTTTCCATTAGATATCCCTTTCTTGGATTTGATGGGTTTACTTGACAAGAAATGGTGCTTTGTTGATTTAGGACTAGTTTTGATTTAATCAGAAAGGATGTATTGCGATACTTTACAGGAAAATTTGGATCCATAACACCACATAACGTCATCCAGTTCTACTATCCCTAATAATTCAAATCATGAACAAATAGACATATTAAAGAGGTGCATCACTTGGATAGAAAAGAACTTGATGACCGTCTTCACTTTTATACAATACACTCTAGCCTCACCACCGAGTGTTAGGGGGTGTATCAACTATGCTCAACTTTTTTGTGAGAAGTCTCACTGAATCTTATATTTCTATTTTTATTTTTTCAAATCATTAAGCATTGGTTTTGATGCATTGAGGACAATGTATGGAATAAGTATCGGTGGAGGAAAGGTTTAGTACTTAACTTTATTTGATGATTTTGCTCTTATTTTATATATGCTTTTATGAATTTATTTAAATGTTCATAGAAGAAAATCTTTGTCAAACATGCTTTAATTCTTATTTATTAAGTTATCTCTTCAAGGGTCCCTTTTTTGGAGATTTGTGCTAAATGATTCAAATTCCATGAATAATTGATTTATATTGAAATGCAATAGGATGACAAGCATAAATGGATAGGTTCTCACCTATTACATATTGAATAATTATTTTTTACGATCGATTTAAAGGAAAAGTGCAAAAGGATATAGTACATGGTAACTAACATTTTAAGCTTTTGAGCCTATGATCATTCATTATTTTATGTTCTATTTTCTAAATTGAGTGATTATCATATGGTTTGATTTTTCTAAAACCTCACTTTGTTATGCATGTTGAGACTTATTGTTGGATTAGATGCATTAAAATTATGACAACATTTAAGTTAACCATTTTGAATTCACAAAAAGCGCCTAGATTATATCTTCCCTAGTTAACCAATTTGAGTCATAGTCTCTTTTTTCTTGCATTTGAACCATAATAAAAGCCACATTTACTATTTTGTTGATTTTTCCCATAATTTTGAACCCTGCATTAAAGGATTATAAGAGCCTACTTGTATGAGATTTAAAATATCATTATAAAAATTATAGTGAAGTGATTCAAGTTAAATACCTTTAGTTATATATAAATGGGAAAAGGAGTGATAATAAATCTCCTCCTTAATTAAAAAACAAAAAGAAAAATAAAGAGAAAGATATGAGAAAATATTGAATAATTATAGTTAAGTGACTTGAATCAAAAGAATTATGGAGCAATTTTATCATATGGATGGGTTTATATGCCTCCTTCAATTTGATAAATCTAAAACTTCCCTTTTTCTAATCCTTGTTTAAGCTCCATTATAAACCTTCAAAGACTCTTGGACTCTTGGATTTGTTTCATTATTCAATGATGGAGATGTGATATATAGGCAAGCCTATGACAAGAGTTTTTTTAATGTTGATATGATATAACCATTAATACAGTAAACACTCTGAGTGTATAAAGTGAAACCAATAAGAGGGTATTGATTACAATTGCGTTTGATTTTAAAAATATTGTTAAGAAGATTGCTTATTTGTGTAGTTTATGAGAATTAATATTATAAATTGGATTTCTTTGTTGTGTTTTGGTTTGGTAAGATGTGATGATTTAGGTTATGAAGGGATGAATTGAGAAGCAAACAAGAAGGATATGGAAAGAGTTTGACGAGTCTAAACTACTATATGCTTGAGGACAACTAAGGTCTAATTTTAGGAGAATTTGATAGCATGCTTAAAGTACATATATTTCATATTAATTTCTTATGTTTTAATTGATAAAATTCTTGTAATTTTGGATTATAATTATATATTTTATGTTTTATGGAGTATATTAGAGATTTGTATCAAAATTTGCTTAAAATTTAAAATTTGGAAAAGAGGAACAAAGATGCAAAATTTAAAAAAGAATAAAACATGTAAAAGAAAAGTTCGAAAAGATGTCCGAGCATAAGGCATGCCCACGCCTTAGTTAATATGATATGACTACTCCATAATTTAACATGATTAAATAGATCAGCTCTTCTAAAGTAAGCGAGCTCTGGTTATTTCTGCTCCTATTATGTCTATTTATTAGTTTTACTAGATATGACTTGCTTTAGTAGGATGATCATGACGAAAATGAGATTCTTTAGATTTAGTATTGATATTAGCTTTTATCCCTCTTTTATGAAGATTAGACAGGTGTTTATAATTATTTATAAGAAAGAGGCCCAGGAGGCAGCTATTCATTTATCTCTCTCTTCTCTTAGTTCATCTTAGTTTTTTTTTTCTACGTTCTTAAGATAGTTTTTTACTTTTCTTTTTTGTTATCTTTAAGAACTATGAACAACTAAATTCTATTTTTTTAATACAAAGCTTAATTGAAGGTTGATTCTTCAAAAGTTATGAGATCTAATTGTTCTTCTTTACTCTTTTGTTCGTTATTATTTATATATCTTCTGAGATTATAAAAACTATTGTTTGTTTGATTGATATAGAAGGCCTATTGTTTAATTATAAAAATAATATATTATATATTACAATAATTAAATTCATAATTGTTTTTATAACAGGGTTTAGTATAAGATATTCTAATACTTAATGGCAAAATAACAAGGTTTAGTATAAGATATTCTACTTATGTTATATGATATATATTCTAGTTTAAATAAATAGAATATGTGTGTTTGTTGGATAAAATTGATGGTCTTTTTAATTCTAAATAGTGTCAATAGATTAAATCCTAAGATTTTATTTAGGGTTATTTGTTCATAAGAGAATTAATCAAAGAGTTCGTTTTAGTTAACAAAGAAGGAAAGAAAAATGTGATGTTAGAAACTGTTAACGACTATGACCAGTTTATTAAGGAATATAAAAGTTTATCTTTGCATTAACAATCAATTCAAAGAATCAAAATTGAAAATTATATTTTGGGCTAGATGTTTGTTGTTATTCTATTTCATTACATTACATTTTTATTTTTATTTTTTGTTTTGGCCTTTAATGTATTTCAATGTATGTCTTAAATTATCCCTTTCTTTATTTTGCTTTGTTAATTTGGCAAACTAGATAAGTTTTATCAATCCATATGGATTCAACCATGCTCATAGTTATATATAATTTGTTTAAGATTAGAATATGATTATATTTTCTGAATTGGACGCTACTAATATTAAAGGTTTTAAGACAATCTTTAAGTATATGTAATCTATCAATGATCAGGCTGATGAAGTTGAACCTTAAAAAAAATCATTAATAAAGAGGATTTCACTGATAAGGTTCTTGATGGTCTTAATAACGTAAATAAACAGTGTTGTCACAATTAATATTTGTAAAACTCTTATCTCTCTTTTTGCTAATATTGATGAAAATTCCCATGATGTCATAGATAAAATGGATTTAAAGCAAGTAAAATCTACATGAGTTATGCATGAACAAGACAAGTAGAACATGGATTAGAACATTGCGTAAAAGGGAAATTTAAAGAAAGTTCATAGTTAAAAGCATCATAGATTTATGCAAATAGATGCTTTTAGTTTTCTTCTTCTTTGTGGTAGTGCATTTGATGCTTCGCAATAATAGGTCCAGAATCAAAACTCTTCAGGCAAATAAAAAGTCATGCATGTACATTAGAATGAACTATGTTGCAAGTTTTGGGCACCTATCTTCAAATTGCAAGGAAAACTTTTATCAAGGCCAAATGTTGTTATTCTATATCCTTAATAGTGGAATGAACTATCTTATCTTAAAGATATACATTCCTTACACAAAACCCATCATCCTATCAAGAGAGCATGAATGTACCACATACTTCATACAAAATTCTAAATGCATTTATCATTGTATCTAGATTCCATATTCCAAAATTGGCATGTCACAAGAATCTCGTTAAGAAACCTCATTATGATTGACAAATTCATATAGTTTAATTTTATTCCAAAATTGAGCATCCCGTATCTTTCTTGACCATTGGATTCGACCTCCATGTTCTCTCATAATATAGCTCCCTATTTTTTTCCTACAATTATAAATTTCTTTGATCATTCTTCTTGCTGACGATCCATACGTCAAAGGTAATTGTTAAAGGGAATCATGAGACTATTTTATCCTGAAATGAGTGTCTCTTGGTTCTAAAAACGTCAAAAAAATGAAGCTATATTTAGACGAAATAAAACTCTCCTTGTATGAGAGTGTTTTTATTCATATGTTGACTACAAAGAATGAATCTACTAATATATCTTCGATGAATGATTGGAGCCATATATATACATTGTTTACAGAAAAACAAGTAAAATAACATAACACCTTCTATAGTTTGTTATTGCATAACAAACATTTTACTGACTTTGCACTAACTGAAATAACAAACTATGAGAGCAGAGCACATGATATCTACATGCTTGGAGTGATACTCATCACCAAGCTGGAGAATGGTACATGCCTAACTTAGGAAATGGGTAAGAGTATTGTTTAGTAGTAAGGATCTTGGTGAGTATATCAACCAACTAATTATGGGTAGGTAGGTATGTTAATTGAAGAAGGCACTTTAAAACTTTCTCCCTTGTAAAATGGCAGTCAATATCTATAAGCTTGGTGCGTTCATGAAAAACTGGATTACTAGCAATATGCAAAGCTGATTGTTTGTCACAGTGAAGAATGACAGGCTTCAGGTGTGTGACACCTAATTTCTCCAGGAGTCTGACCAACCATGTAACTTCAAAAGCTGCCTTGGCCATTGCTCGATATTCTGCCTCAAAAGAGGAAGTGGAGATAGTAGATTGCTTTTAGACTTCCAAGAAATTGGACTATTACCAAGTTGAACTAGGTAACCGGTAACTGATTGTCTTGATGTGGGACAAGTAGCTTAGTCGGAATCAGAAAATGCTTACAAGTGTTGGGTGTCTATGACCTTCATCAAAATGCCTTGGCCAATGGTACCTTTAAGATATCGAAGAAGGCGTTGCAAAGCAATCATATGTTGAATAGTAGGGTTGGACATGAATTGATTGAGGGTTTAAATAGTTAAGGAAATATCAGGATGAGTGTTAGTGAGGAAGTTTAGTTTGCCAATGAGAGTTCGATAACTAGTAGGATCTGATAAACGGTTCCCAAAGTCAAGAGAAAGTTTGAAATGTAGAGGCAAAGGAGTGGCTATAGATTTGCCATGTATTATATGAGAGTCTTCCAAAAGTTTATGTGTGAATTTCTTTAAAGTCAAAACAACACCACCAAGTAAATAGGTAACCTCAAGACCCAGAAAATAATGCAAAGTACCTGAATATTTGATTGTAAAATCAACATCAAGGAGTTTTGAGATCAGCGATGAGAGCCTCATCTGAACCAGTTACCAACATGACATCTTCTTATACAGCAACGATACTGATTAAAGTACTGTACTTCTTGAGAAATAAATACTGATCATTTGGGGATTGTTGAAAACCTTTAGAGAGGAGAAGAATTTAATTTATTGAATCATTGTCTAGAGGCCTATTTAAGGCCATAAAGAGATTTCTTAAGTCGACACACCTTTTATTTAGGATTGGGAATACCCTGTGGTACCTCTATATAGAGTTCTTCAGTTAAATCTTTATGCAAGAAAGCATTATTAATATCAAGGTGATATAAAGGCCAACGTTTAGAAGCAGTAAGGGCAATAATGCATTGAATAGAAGCCATTTTAACTACAAGAGAGAAAGTCTCAGTGTAATCGACACCATATTGTTGACAATTACCTTGAATAACCAACCTAACCTTGAATCTGTCAAGGAAGCCATCATATTTTAACTTGACTTTGTACACTCATTTTGAACATAAAGCTTTCTTTCCTGGAGGCAAGTCAGAATGCTCTAAAGTACCATTAGCTTATAAGGCTGCAATTTCACTATTCATGGTATTAACCCATTCAGGATCTGTGGCAGCTTGATGGTAAGAGGTAGGCTCAGAAAAGGAAGTGATGTTTGCAAGATAAGCTTGAGAAATAACAGGTAAGGAATCAAGAGAAACAAAATTACACCAATAGTTTGTAGAAGAGGAAAAAGAACAAACATAATCTTATAAATGAGTAGGTGGTTTATGGACTCTAATAGCTCTTTTAAGAATAGATGGAGAAGAAGCGTCAATAGAAGGCTGAGAAGTAGCAGAATAAAAAACATTGGCAGAATGTTGAGAAGAAATTAAGGGAGAGTGACCAGAATCTGAAGTCGAAGGAGGTGGAAGAGGAAAAATAGAGTCAATGGAGGTGTTGGGTAGAGTAAGAGGTGTGTGAACAAGGAGAAAAATGTGAGGCATAGTAAAAGGAATGTCCGAAGGAGGGATGGGTAAAATAAAAGCGGACTGTGGTGTCGGAAAATAATGAAAAGGGAAATGGGATTCATGAAAAATGACATCCCTACTGTAGAATGTTTTATTGGTTGTCAAATCAAGTAGTTTGTAAACCTTCTTATTAAAAGGATATCCAAGAAAAATATATCGTGTAGCTCTAGGCTGAAACTTATGTCACCCCTTTTTCAAAGTAAAAGCAAAGCAAAGATAACCAAAATCTTTAAAATGACGATATATAGGTTGTTGATTGTAAAGAAGTTCATAAAGGGTCTTATCATGAAGAACCTATAGTGATAATCAATTGATCAAATAAATAGCTATAAGAAGACAATCACCCCAAAATCGAATAGTAATTTAGATTGAAGATAGAAGGCTCTGGTAGTTTCAAGAAGGAGTTTATGCTTTCTTTACGCAACACCATTCTGTTGTGGAGTATTAATACAACCAATTTGATGAATAATCCCATTTTCAAGATAGAAAGAAGTAGCAGAAGTGTCATAAAATTCAATGCCATTATCGGTCCTGATGAGTTTAATTTTGGCATCAAATTAGGTTTTAACAAAATTTACAAAAGATCAAAGAGGTAAATCTGAAGCAGGTGGTGGACAGCTTCGTGTGACAAGCCAAGCTTATTTCTTGCAATTAACGAAAATTTTATAAAACGTAGCCACTATCCATAGTTGTTTCCATTTAATTTTTGCTTGTTGATGAAAAATTAGGAAAATCTGGGTGATGAAGATACAACTCACTGGTAGAATTAATCGTAGGAAAATCTGTCACCATTACTGGAGAAAATTTTGAAGAAATGAAATTTTAACAACGAGATAAGCAATCAAATGAAAATCACTCAGAAATGGATCGGAATTATCTATGATACCATGAAAATGTCAAAGAAAGTGAAGCTATATTCAGGTGAAATAAAACTCTCCATATATAAGAGTGTTTTTATTCGCGTGTTGACTACAAAGAACTACAAAGAGTGAATCTGCCAATCAATCTTTGATGAATGATTGGAGCCACATATATACATTATTTACGGATAAACAAGTAAAATAACAAAACTCCTTCTATATTTTGTTATTGCATAACAAACATTTTACTGACTTTGCTCTAACTGAAATAACAAACTATGAGAGCAGAGCATGTGATCTCTGCATGTTTGGAGTGATATTCATCAGGTTCTGCAATCTTCTCAAATTAGTAGTACCTCCTTCTAACCAAGATTCAATTAAAAGCCAAATCTTCAAACTTCCATTTCAAGTAAAATAGTGATGTCAAGAGCAAGCATTATTACACACTACATAACCCTGTCTAATGCATGATTATCTCTACAAATATCAAATTAAACAAAAATATTCGCTTTCAAAATAATTGAAGACATGCTTATCCAACTTGGTTGTCAAAATTCCTTTAAAAATAACAATTCTGCAATCTCTCCCAAAACTTTCCCTTGTCTTTCTTTTTTTGAACCAAACAGCACGAGCTCCCTTTTTAATCAATAAACAATTTGACTCCAACTTTCGATACACAAGTCCTCATATACATTCAATTACTCTACATATCTCGCCAAATTATCATCTTGCATTAGGATGCTCTCCTAACAAAAAAAAAACAACTTGTCGATCCCTTACAAGACATACACCCACCAGTAATCAAGAAAAAAGGCATTCAAACAGTAGGATCTATTGTAAAAAATATTTGATAACATTTATTATATCTTAATCAATAACATTCTATGCATTCCAATAATTGATAGAATGAATAATAAAATGGTGTTAAAAATATGTAAATTTAAATATTATTATTTTTATAATTTGTTAAATCATTTTTTGAGTGCTTATAATAATTATAAATTTAAATCCTATCATTAATATCCAATAAATATGTTGAGAATATCAAATTTATAGAAGTATCGCAAATACAACTAAGGATCTTTAAGTTTCTATTTGACCCAATTATAAAAACAAAAGACTAATTAATTATACCCCATGTAAGAAAAAAAAAAGCATTCTCTCATTTGACAAATATTAATATAACCATAGCAATAATCAATTCATTAACTGGATCCTTTAGTGTAGCACTAGTGTAGTGTGACTTATTTTCATGGTCTATAAAACAATGTAAATTATGCATCGTCACATCCATTCTATCTAAAACTAAGAGCCTAATTTCTAAACAACTAAAAAAGGCTCGCAATAAGGGATGACAATGGGTTAGCCGATGGGCCAGCCCTACTAAAATTTTAAAAATTAAAAGCGTAAAATATCATTTTTAATTGGGTCCAAGCTAGGATTGCCCAGGCTTAAGCTTTCCTGAGACTCATCTCTTCTAAGCAAAACGATGTCGTTTTACTTAAAATAGTTAGGTATCAAGCTAATCTGGTCCTGGACCTGGCCCATTATGGATAAGGATTTCAATAGGCGGCCCATGGGCCTCTATTCACGTATTTTTATTGAACCTAGCCCATAGGATGACCCATTAAAAATACTTGAATATAGGCCCATGGGCCGCCCGTTGCCATCCTTACCCATAATCTCTAAAACAGACTTATAATCTTATATAAAGATTAACCGTAAAAAAAATGGAATACTTCATAAAAAGTTATTGACCGTAAGATCAATCATGACATAAATCATTTGCTTGCATTAAAATAATAACACATTTTGAAATAAAAGAATTGCATGTGGACACATACAATAAGATAATTAATTACATGCATTTAAAATATTATAGTACAATAAACAAGTGCAAAATATGAAACTTTATTAATCTCAATTGTTATAAATGTGTAACATAAAAGTCATAAAACTCCCATTATATTAAAATATCATAAGTCAAAATAATACCCATATTACCTACATGTCTATAAAAATATATAAGCCTGAGACCATTAGTCAGTGGTCGTTTAACATATTTATGGTAAGGATATACTCACAAGATGTGCCATCATCATGGATAAAGCTTGTTCATTTTAGGTTGGGTTCGAGCTAAATAACTAATCCTAGCCACAACTACATCTTCTCATTCACAGTCAACATCCATATATCATAATGATCAGTCTTTATTACTTTATTATAAGTAAAAGGATTCATAATAGTTGATCTCATCTATATAAACAAAAAAACCATTAAAAGATGTAGACCTCTTATTTTTCTTTAAACATCTCAATGATTTTATAGAGTCAAATTGAGTGTCCACCATATTCTGCTTTCTAGAATTTGTGTCATCTGTAACATTGGGAGCTACATCTTCATCCAAATCATCCGATATACTTATAGGAGTAGCTCAACAAACCTCTTGTGAAAAATAGGAATATGTACTACTACTAGTTTAGGCTCTTCAACTACTTTAACTCTTAATGGTATATCTACTACATCATTTTCTAAAGAAGTCAAATCCTCTATAATTTTGATATGGTAATCAAACCAATAAAACTTATATCCTTTTGAACATTTAAGATAACCTATATAAAGAACATATAAGTTGTCCTAGGATTTAACTTTTTTTTCCTATAGGTACAATTCTCATATCATTCAAACTAGGAATATTATTAGTTTATGGTCAAAAGGAATTTTTAGAATTGACTTAATCGAAGCACACTTTAGGCCCATAAATACTCTAAAAACTTTAATATCATTATCATGTTCCTTACCGTGTCTTTTAGTGTGCAGTTATTCCTTTCTGCTACTATATTTTCTTTAAGTGTACTTGACGTAGTATATTATATATACCACTACCATCCAAAAATTTAACAAAAGATTTTTTTTAACCTAAACGTCCGTATATATTATGATACTTTCTACTACGGTCTAATCTAACAATCTTAATAGATTTATTAAGTTGCTCCTCAACCTTTACCCAAATTAACTTTTGAACTTCTTTAAGGCCTCAAACTAAGTATAATAAGATATAGGTAATCATAATAAGATGTAGCCAATCATCGAAATAGTAATTATAAATAAAAGTTACAAAAATTTTCTTTCCATCACTAATAAGGTTCAAAGGTCCATCAATATATGTGCAAATAATCTCCACAACCTCACTACTGATAATGCACCTCACTTCATACTTTAAGTAAGTTTACCTTTAGTACAATCTTCATAGGCACTATCGTCATCATCAAATACCAAATTATGGAGGATTCCATCCTTGATTAATCTCTCTACTCTTTTTTTCTTTAAAATATGATCAACTATCCTATTCCATAAAGTGTAAGACTTCTCTTTATTTAAACTCCTTTTAATTCCTTATTTTTATATATCCATAGCCAATTTACTAGGTACTTTTAAAACCAAATAATAAAATCCATCATTCAATAAAATTTACCAATGAAAATAGAATTGAGGAATAATGAAA
>JAOSBO010000003.1:1133239-1148006 GCA_027563915.1 Erythroxylum rotundifolium
TTTTGATCGGCGATCACACGCAGGCAGGACTAGTGGTTGATCGGAGTCATCTATCCAGATGGGAAGGAGCAGATCGTCGTCGTCGGTGAGCAATCGGAGGTACTTTAACCCGGCGTATTACCTCAAGAGACCAAAGCGCTTGGCTTTGCTCTTCATTGCCTTTGTTGCTGCTTCCCTCTTCGTTTGGGATCGCCAGACTCTTGTTCGTGAACATGAGGTGTGTTTTTATTTTATTTTTATTTTGGTCAAATTTTGAGTCTTTGATTGGTTTGTTCATCTGGGTTGACGATGGAATATGTTTGGAATTTGAGGGAAAGCTCTATTTCCATCTAGAAGTCGTACATTTTGCTTCTTTTGATTAAATTTTGAGTCTTCCATTTTATTGTTCTGTGTGGTTGCTGAGGGGACGTTAAATTGTATTTCTGTTTTTGAAATTTCTGGTGGGAATTGTACCATTTGATGGGAAAAGAAAGAAGTGTTTGAAAAGATAGGAAATCATATGGGATTTAAGTAATCTTCTGTTGTTTAGCTGAATTTTCTTTTCTCTTCGCCAGAATCTTGCATTTGTGATGAGGGGGTGTTTAGAAAATAGTGCAAAACTTTGGAATAATTTCTTTTGTTAGATCTGTGCCATTTCTTTTCCTTGCTTTCTCTTCGGTCTTGCACATGGGGATATTATCAACAACTGCATGATGATTGAAATTTTTTGATCTAACATATAAATATATATGTACTCGTGCTAATAAATTATGAGCACCGTGATCTCATGACTAGATACTATAATTAACTGGTTTCAGGTAAGGCTAGTTCCAGCTCATACCCTTTGACTTACTCTGTTTTCTTATTTCGTCCTTAATACATTGTTGTATGAAATGCTAATTTGCAGGTAGAAATCTCCCAGTTGAATGAAGAAGCGAACCAATTAAAGGCTATGGTAAGAGTCTTGACTGTTGAGCTTTATGATTGCTGTTGGTAACAATTATTGTTTTGAGTAGCGGGTAAAAGTTTTAGCTGGTCAACTGGATATGCAGATTGGTCACTGTTTTATTCTATAATTAACACTAAGAATTCAATAGCCCCTTGGTTTATACCCACAAAATATTCAGTGGAAATGAGCTTCTGCTAAGCTGATTGTTCGCATGCAATTTACAGTAATGCATGTGGTTTTATTTTCCTTTTCACATTCATTTATATTTTTGTTTGACAGATGGTTAATTTATTGACTTCAATGTTTGTGTTCTTTACTAATTCTGTTGGTTTTTTTTCAGCTGGAAGAGTTAAAGAATATTCATGGTGATGCATTTAAATTGATTAATAATAGATCTACCAGACCTTCTAAGAAGGTTATTTCTGAGGACCCCATTGACATTCATCGAAGAGAGAAAGTAAGAGATGCTATGATTCATGCATGGAATTCATATGAGAAATATGCTTGGGGGAACGATGAACTTCAGGTGTGTTAAATACTTTTTGGAGAATGATACATATACTTGTATGTGACTGGGCGTAATGCTCTCTAAATAATGCATTTCATTGCCAATCTCTCAAATTTGTTGTTTGAATGGGTTGCACTACTTGAAAGCTTTAATCCCAAATAAATTTGTCTATATGTGATCCATTTTTGCTTCATCCTATCCGATGCCTTTTGAAGAATTCATCACTCCTAGTGTCTCTAATTCTATTCTCTGTATTTTTACCAGCCTCAGTCGAAGAATGGTGTTAATAGCTTTGGCGGTCTTGGAGCAACTCTAATTGATGCTCTGGATACATTATACATAATGGGTCTGGACGAGCAGTTCCAGCGGGCTAGAGAGTGAGTGAGACTATCCTTCTCCTATGGAGGAGCAGTTGGGACGATGGGTTTATGTTGTGGCATTAAAAATGTGCACACGTTCATAAATCGAGGAAAAAAATTCATCATAGTTCTGTGTTTTCTGCCCTGTGATTTTGCATAGTTTTGATGCATAGTTCTTCAACCTATAATTTTTTGGTTAAACGGAGGACATTTATTTTTAACTAACTAGACAGTTGACTTTTAAATTTGATTTCTAGCATGCCAAATTTGAGTATGTGGAGTCAAGAATCAATATTTTATCATGTTGTAATCTGTTCAATTAGATTCTTTTTGTTTCTACATGATAGCTTCTTCTAGTTATTGACAATTATTCCACTGTCATTTTATATCTGTCAAGTACATTGTCTTCCATTTAAATAACATTGTACGGAATACAGTTTCTGGTATGATCCTTTTCCTATTTTGTCATTTCTTTAGGTGGGTTGCAAATGCATTGGATTTTAACAAGGATTATGATGCTAGCGTTTTCGAGACAACCATAAGGTTGCGTTACCAGGTTTAATGTATAGTTTGTTTTTCTTTACTAAAATATAAGATCAGTATTTCGAATATACTGCTTGTGGCAGTATCTTTGGTTCTTATAGAACGAGATTTTATACATTTGCTAATATATTCTGTCCCTTTAATCCAAATCCAGAGTTGTAGGTGGGCTGCTTAGTGCATATGATCTTTCAGGAGACAAAGTGTTCCTCGAAAAGGCCAAAGATATCACTGATAGGTTGCTCCCTGCTTGGAATACACCCTCTGGAATCCCTTATAACACAATCAACCTGGCATATGGAAATGCACGTAACCCCGGATGGACTACTGTAAGTTGTTTTCACTACATTATCTGTCTTGATGTTTAAATGGTCCAATATATCTGTTGGATACACCTCTTAACTCTATTATCTGTGCGCATAATCAGTGTTTCTTGACTTGGGAAAAAGTTTAGAGTGGATATCTGTATGAAACAGTTGCATATTCATGAAAGAATTGTTTTCTTTATCATTCTTTTTCCCAGGGTAACAGTATTCTTGCAGATGCTGGAACCGAGCAGCTTGAATTTATTGCTCTTTCACAAAGGACCGGAGATCCAAAATATCAGCAAATAGTATGTGACTTCCATTTGTTTTTATGTATAATTGCGTATATGTACGCTATTCTTGCAATGATGCACTGACAACATGTGTGGAAAGTCCTGACTTTACTGGCTGTTTTTGTCATTCTTTATCGACAGATCCAGTGTTAATTTTATTGTTACAAAGTTTAACTGATTTTTTGGATTCTCTGCTTTATCTTCCTTTTCCGTTAGATTAATAAGTGGGCTTTTAAAGATGGCTCAAATTAGTTCTTTTCCTTTCCATGGTGAAGAAATATTTTCTGTTTGCCATTCTTTCCATTTGTCAATCACGTGATTGGCTGCCTATGTACTTGATTTGGTTTCTCACAATCTATATGTTTGTTGGAAATTGATCTTGCAGGCAGAGAAGGTAATAGAGGTGCTCAATAAGACTTTTCCTGATGATGGTCTACTTCCAATTTACGTCAATCCTCGTAGCGGAACTGGATCATACTCCACCATAACTTTTGGTGCCATGGGTGACAGGTATCTCTGGAAGATTTAGGCACTTGCTGTCTAATACGTTGTACTTTAGACATTTTTCCAATCATGACTGCTTTTAATATGATTCAAATAAACCTCTAAAAGAGTTTGATCAGCTTGAATATTTGCTTGCAGCTTTTATGAGTATTTGCTCAAGGTCTGGGTTCAAGGGAATAGAACTTCTGCTGTGAGAGGCTATAGGTGAGATTTTATGTCATACCTATTATATGTGACTAGCTTAGCCGGACAATGGATTGTATTTGATAGGGTTGAATTACTGACTTTGTTGTCCAGGACAAAGTACTTTTGTCAAACTTGGATTTTCTAAGCATGGAAAGCAAAATGAAATCAGAAATAAAAAATGATTGGAGAAATGACGTGAATTTTAATGTTTTCAAACCATATGTGCTCTCTTATTATTTCCTTTATTTGAATTGAGTTTATGATGTACTATTTCATGAGCCGTGTTCATTATGAATTCCATCATGAAGCCAAATTTAATGGAACTTGATTCTTGGAAGCAGGGAAATGTGGGAAAAATCAATGAAGGGCTTGTTTAGCTTGGTGAGGAGAAGCACACCATCATCTTTTGCTTACATTTGTGAAAAGAGTGGAGACATGCTTACAGACAAGGTAATTTTCATCTTTAACAGTCATTTTCATCTTTAACAGTCTTAACTATGCTGCTCTTCTTGTTGAGCCATGTTTAATTTAAGTTTACTAATCAAGATAAAAAAGAATTTAGGAATTTAATGCTTATTCCTTGTTCACACATATTCTTAGATGGATGAATTAGCATGCTTTGCTCCGGGAATGATTGCCCTAGGAGCCTCTAGTCACGAACATGCTGATTCTCAAAAGTTTCTCGCACTTGCTGAAGAGGTATCTTTATGTCTTCAAAGCTAGATGTTAAAAGTATTTATTTTCTCAATATGGGATGTACCTTTTATTTTGATATAAAATTTTCATTTAATATGCTTGAAACCTTTGATTAAAAATGGCAAATATCGTACAGATATAAGCCTTATGATATATCACCCTTACATGCATAACTTTGGTTCCTCTCCCATTCAACTATTTGTCAAACTAGACAAATACCATTGTTACTTGTATGCTTCTAGAGCAGATAAGTTTGTTTTCATTGCAACTTTTCTTGGTGAGATGTTTCTATATGGACACAACATGCAGTTTCATTGTAATCTTAAGTTGTAGGTCCTGCAAAATAATTTCACAACGATAGAAAATGGATGCCATTTTTGTCAAATACTTAACAGGATTAGCATATCAAACTGTTTTTCCCAGACTGGACAAGAGCTTAGAAGAAGCATTCAAACTTGCCTTGTTGGAATTTTTAGCTTCCTGTTTAACTCTCTCAACATTTATGGAAGAGCCTGTAACAGTTTGGGATGCAGGTTATATCATATTGCTTCATAGTTGTGCTTTTTCTAGATAAGAATTGTGCTTCAGTTTATGTTTATGGTACTTTCAGATATAGTATTATCATTTTATATGCGTCTTGTATAGGAATAATTACTAGGTGGACGAAGCATGTCTCATTCATCCAGCATATTGAACACTGTGTAAATGTCTCAGGGCATATGTATGAATGTGCTTATGAAGTCTGTTTCTTCCCTTCTGCAGCTTGCCTGGACATGTTACAACTTTTACCAGTCTACCCCAACAAAATTGGCTGGAGAAAATTACTTTTTTCATTCTGGGCAGGTTATTTATATTTATCCTCATTTTTAGCCACACCTGTATCCATTATCTGATGGGTGCCTTTTGCATGCTACTTTCAGGACATGACTGTGGGTACATCTTGGAATATCTTAAGACCAGAAACAATTGAATCACTCTTTTACCTGTGGCGTTTCACGGGCAACAAAACATATCAGGAGTGGGGTTGGAATATTTTTCAAGCATTTGAAAGGCACTCACGAATTGAGACAGGATATGTGGGATTAAAGGATGTAAGGAAACATCTTACCCACAAAACCTCCGTATGTGTAACGACAATTTCTTTTGATGCCTCAAATAATCCATGTAGAGTTTTTCCAACTAAACTATGGGCTTGCCTCGTATGATATGGCTCAAATCAAGATTCTTATAGAGACTGTTATTTAGTACGAGGACAATTTGATCTTCGATTTTCTTCTGCCTACCTCTTGCCTACCTCCTCTTTGAGTGTCATTGTTCATCTTAGATCAGGATTGGCAACCAGAAGCACATGAATGACTGAAGTCTTTGCATGGCGTTGTTTATAGGTGTTCAACATCTTTGGGATATCATTTACATCTTCTTTGGTACAGTGACATAGATGGGGCCAAAATACCGTGATTATGCAGTTTATTTACTTCAAGCTTAATTTTCTGCTATTTAATGTGAGGCAGCCACAACTTGTTTTTTACTGCAGGCATGATCAGCTGCCATTTCATATGGGACAACCTCAACTTGCTTTAATTTTTATCCAGAATACCATTCAGCCTCCCTTGTTTTGTGCATTCAAGGAACTGATCTGTGAAAGAGTATTGTGATTCTTCTGTTATTTTTTCCCGCTTCTACTGACTGTTAGATATTGGCCCTTTTCAGGTCAATACCGGTGTGAAAGACAACATGATGCAAAGCTTCTTCCTTGCAGAGACACTGAAGTATCTTTACCTTCTTTTTTCACCATCTTCGGTAATCTCGCTTGACGAGTGGGTCTTCAACACGGAAGCTCACCCTTTACGAATTGTAGCACGCCATGATGGAGATATTTCCGGACAATTAGAAGAGCAGACCACTCGAAGTCGGGGAAGGAAAGAAGGTCAATTTGATGAATAAGTTTCATTTGGTATTTGTGAGCTTGATTGATCCCACTGTCATGGTTTTGAGGCATGAATTCGATAGACAACATGGGATTTAAACCTTACAATTGAATTAGATTAAAGGCCTCCAGAATTCTTCTGCCATGGATGATGAAAGGCAGTTGGATAGTTTCTCTGTTCCTGGATTGTAGGAATTGTTGTATTTAATACTTAATAGCATAGAACTGACAATGACAACCCTAGTGGTTGTGTAACATAGAAAACCATTCGTGACTGTTTACGTACACGAAAAGTTTCCACTCATGGATTAGCAGAAAACCATTTGCAATATAGTCTTGTATGCTTCAATCTTCCTCCCCCTTCTCACCATTTCATTTCAGAGCAAATCAAGGCATGCTGTGCAGGAAACAATAAGGATATCCCTACTCTGTAACTGTACCAGTGTATGTATGTGACTGCTTAGTCCCGTTACTGTGACATGCATAAACTGTGATTTCTTCAGACATTGACAGGTCGGGATGGCAATGGCTGAGTTAGATCAGGTTGGACCTCTTAAAGCCTAAACCTAAAAGTGGGTCTGAGCTTGAGCCTGATTTGAATTCAGGCCAACCTGGAAATTGAGCATGTTGAACATGAAAAGGGATTAAAACTCGAGTTCAGACCAAGTTCTAACGCACACTTGGAATCAAGTTGGGTTTGTATGAAATCAAGTCAATTCTGGTTGGATTTAGGTTAAATATTCCAAGGTCTAGTATGATATTTAAAGGCTACATTTTTTTGTAGTTTGATCCAAATTTAAATTTGAATTTGAATTTAAATTCATTAATTATTAAGATTTGAGCTATCTTGGCATGAAGATGAGATTGAACAATGCAAGCTTCTACATTGCATAAAACTAGTTCCAAGTTGCTTCCGCCATATCGGTGACAAGGTAATCCAGTGTTTCATTGCGTCAAGTTTCGATCTTTCAACCGTTTCTCTCGTCCCGTGGAAGTGAAGGAGAAAAAAGGTCGTTGTTCTGGGGGTTTGGGCTTGGTCTCCACTTAGCCGAACACAAAGAAGGAAAAAATGAGACTGATGGGGCCCAAGCAAACTGATCTATGGAGTTTCAAGTTCAACCGAAACCTCAAATGTGGAAAGAGTAACAAAGGAAATTTGAGCTTAGCTATGCAAGTAAAGCATATGCTTTCAAGTTTACTTTGAGGCTGCTCTCAATGTTTCTCTTTGAACCACCAATTGAAATGAATTTTTCATGAAAAAACAAGCGTTTCGTAAGCTGTTGGGAGAAAGAGGAAGCTGTCTTTAACCTTGATTTAATGCTAACATCATATCATCGTTTCCTCTCTCGCTTCACCCACTCCCCAAAACACAGTTCCTCCATTTTTTCCCCTTTCTTTGCTATACCAAACAATGACTTGAGCTTTTCAGTGACCCTTGACAAAGACATCAAGGAAGAAATTGATAGTGCCACCTTCAGCAAGACTGTTGCACCCTTTTTCAGGAAACAAAGTCATAACTTTCAGTATGCTTCTTACTCTCAATCTCGTAGCTTTTCCTTTCCTAATCCCTCGAAACGGTTTGTTT
Source organism: Erythroxylum rotundifolium (assembly GCA_027563915.1). NCBI lineage: Eukaryota > Viridiplantae > Streptophyta > Magnoliopsida > Malpighiales > Erythroxylaceae > Erythroxylum > Erythroxylum rotundifolium. The sequence goes on from JAOSBO010000003.1 coordinate 1,141,071, forward strand.
TGTTGGGTTTGATTCCCTTGGAGACTGATCAGAAGGAACACAATTGGAGCCAGTATTTATCCCATCGCAGTAGGTTCTGGTTTCGTGTTTCATTTTATGCTATTTGTCTTTTTGCTTTTGAATTGGATTCTTAAGAATGGTATTCTTCTGTTCAGCAGCAAACTTGATTCTCCTTGTTTGCGGTTTTGCTTCTTTTGAGTTTGTTTATTGTATTTCAGGTTTTTTCACGAGGGCTAAACATGTAAAGAGGATTGAGTTCAATGATCAGCATAGGCATGTTTATTACTTCTATATTACTGGTTTCTTAACTTTACTTCAGTTCCTTTATCCATGTTTTCAATGTTTGATTATGGGAAATGGGAATCCTTCTAGTGTGTTATTAAAACATTTACTATTGGTTTACTTTTTATTATGCTGATAGCTGCACGATTAAGCATAGTATATAAATTGATTGTTTGAACTTCAAAACTCCATGGTACTCTATCCCCTTATAAGATTAGTGGTTATTGCAGTCATGATTGACATGCCTGGATCTTATTGGTATCCATGCCTGTGAAGTGCATAATGATCAGGAATTGTAAGTTTGTGTCTGTGAATTGAGGTTTGCTTATTCGTGCATTTGGTCTAGAAGTTGTGAGAGCAGTGGTTTTGATGATACTGAAACGGAGGCAGCCTTCTTACTGGACTAAAAAAATCCAGGATGGAGTAAGGTTTTGACCCAAAAAAGGTTTTAAGCTTATAGATCGAAAGAAAATATTAAAAGGTTAGAGTTGCATTTGGGGGCATAAACATAACTTTGAGAGTCTACATATCTTTTATATATATGTTACCCTGTGCATCAAAAACAATTTATTCAATTTATATATTCTTTGGGAGAATAATCCATCCTTAATTTGCCTCTTTCTGGCTGTTTAATGTTTATGATATTTTTGCAGTCAGAGAGCCGTCACAACTGCGCTCTGGTGCAATTTTCTTGTATTTTCTCTTAAATTTGGTGTATGGTTGTCAACCTCCAGTCATGTAATGTTAGCTGAAGTTGTGCACTCAGTTGCAGATTTTGCAAACCAGGTAGTTATCTTTTCATACTTTGTCAACTAAATTATGAAAACTATTCAGAACTTGGAACATATAGAAACTAATTGGCTTTGGCATTGCAGGCACTTCTTGCTTATGGTCTAACAAGCTCAAGGCGTGCACCAGATGCCCTTCATCCGTGAGTCTTCTTTACCAAAATTTGCTTTGCAGTTTCATAGTCTTCACATACTCATTGTTCAAGCATTTGTAGGAAATACAATTTGTACTTGATAGAATCTCTAAGGTTTCTTTAATACTGTCTCATTTAAGATGAATAGGTTGGTTGTTGAATAAGGGTGCAGTAGGAAAGACCTTAAAATTGGGCCGTCTTGTCTTTATTATCTAACAATTTTCATAAAGCTTATTTCTTATGAAGAGCAAACAGTTTATTGGCTTTTCCATTTTCACGATCATATGTATGCGTATATTTACATATTCTCTTCTCTATTATTTTGCCTAAAGTTTAGTTCCTTTACCAGTTATGGCTATTCTAAGGAAAGGTTTGTTTGGTCGTTGATATCTGCTGTTGGCATCTTTTGTCTTGGTTCCGGGGCTACAATTGTTCACGGAATTCAAAACTTGTGGGTTTCACATGTAAGTAGCAAAGTAATATGGCATAATTATTTTTCAGAACTTCTCAATCCTCCCCCTTCCCATTCTTCCCTCCAAGTATTGTGTATAGCTTCACAAATGAATTCATAATTTATAAACTTGCATGATCATTTCAGACTCCGATGAACCTCGAATATGCAGCTCTGGTGATTGGTGGTTCATTTCTTATTGAAGGTACAGTTGCTTTAACTGTTAGGCTAGTGGATTGTCACAAATTTGGAATTCAATTTGGGCATTTAATCTTCAACTTTTCACCTTTGACTAGTTACGTCTTCTCTTTAGGGGCTTCTCTCGTTGTCGCCATCCAAGCTGTGAAGAAGGGTGCAGCTGCAGAGGGAATGAAATTAAGAGACTACATCTGGCGTGGTCATGATCCCACAGCTGTTGCAGTCATGACAGAGGTATATTGTCAATTTCTTTTGTATATTGCTGGAAGTAATCATAGGTTATTACCCATAATTTTAATGTGGCAATTATGTGCCCTGCATTTGGTGTCAACTGCCAAGAAAAAATCTGTTATGGTCTTCCTCGATAATTATTTAATGCTGAAAATCTTGAATAAATGTAAGCATTGAATCAGTGCTGTTATAAGGAAGAGAGAAGTAATTCTAAGAAAAATAGTGAATGATTCCATGCAATTTTACCAACATTATATTATCCTTCCGCTACATTTTACTTAAATAGCAGAATTTCATCGTGTATGACTGTAAATTCATCCTTGTATATACTTCGCTGTTGTCTGTCTCCATTATAAGCAATGTTGTATATGCAGGATGGTGCCGCAGTTACTGGACTTGCTATTGCTGGAGCATCATTAGTTGCTGTGAATGCCACAGGAAATCCAATTTATGATCCTATAGGTTCAATAATTGTTGGCAACTTGCTTGGGATGGTATGTACTACCTATCTCATAGGTAACTCTCTTTACAGATGAACAAGTGTAATTGAAGTGAAATTTTATGCAGGTGGCAATATTTCTGATCCAAAGGAATCGGCACGCTTTGATCGGCAGAGCAATGGATGACAATGATACGGAGAAGGTTCTTCGATTCTTAATAAGTGACCCGGTATATTTTTCATTAGAAAATTTATTTTATTTACTTTTACTGCTCTTTCTTTGGAAATTAACAAGTTGTTGGTTTTTGTTGTAGGTGGTAGATGCTGTATATGATTCTAAAAGTGAGGTCATAGGACCTGGGTTCTTTAGATTCAAGGCAGAGATAGGTGATCTTTCTCAGTTCAACTCCCTTTACTGTTTTGATTGTCCAAGATTCTGAACATTGATTTTGAACCACCAGTAGTTAGAATTCTAATAACATGTCTGAGGTTTTAAACATATTGAGGAAAGATCTACATTCATTGCGTTGAGAACAGCACTAAATTTGTTCAGGAATTGTACTAAGCCAGACATTTCTGCCACCTTTTGTCATTGTTTGAATATCAATATTAATATACTGATTTCTATGACTACAGATTTTAATGGAGTTGAGGTCGTCCAAAATTATCTTACTAGGACAGGACGTGAAGAATGGGCAAGACAGGTTGATATTTGTCACAATTTCAATTGAATAAGAAAGAAAGAGTGAAGAGAGTTAGTTGACAGGATAGCATATTATATATATATAGTTTTGTGTTGTTTAAAAATAATGAATTCATGGTCCAGCATTTCGTGCCTGACTTTGCATGTGTAACGTACAGTTTCGAAAAGCTGCAAAAGAGAAGGATGATACTGCCTTGCTCAAAATCATGTCCAGTTATGGTATGCATTTCTACAAACAGCAACGATGATTGAAATTTTACAAGCAATTTTTGGTGACTAGGTTTCCCCTTCGCAGGTGAGGAAGTAGTCACTGCTTTAGGATGTGAAATTGACAGACTTGAGAAGGAGATACAGGAGATCGTACCAGGCATTCGGCATGTTGATATCGAGGTGCACAATCCAACAGGCCCGATCCCATGATTATATATACATTTTTTATTCTTTTGCATTTGAAAATTGCTTCTGCATATTTACTACTTTTTTCTGACATAATGGATGATGTCAAGCATTTAACTACCGAAACACGGAGTGACATGCTTGCATATTTGTTCCAAGTGAGTTTATCAATAGTGAGATCATCAAGTTTTGTCAGATTAGAAGGAACAGAATATTGAAAAAGAGAATATGGTATATGATGTTATGTCTGGCAATTTTGATAATAACTTCAGTAGCTTTGTCACCTTGGTCTTTGCATGCTACGATTCAAAGTTGTATTAAACTGGTTCAGGTCCTCAGATAATTCCTTTTGAACTATACCGGTTGTTAGTTAAACATACATGATCCTGGTGGCTTACAACCTATGACTTCTCTGTAGCTAAAAGGTTCAATATTTGCCTGTAATTCTGTCAAACTTTTACTATGGATTTCATATAATGTAATATAAAATTCAAGAACCATTCTAATCCTAGAATTGGCCTTGAAGGAGTTGAGAGGTAAGTTTCATGCAAGTAATTGTGAGTACAAACGTATGTTTTTCCACAGTAACATTGGCTCTTTGTCAGGAAAGTGTGCATTCACCAAGTGAAACTAAATGGTGTTCTAACATCCAATGGTTTTGTGTCCAAAATCTTCTTCTCAGAATCTTTGAAAGATCAGTTGCTTTCTGTTGTACAGACTTGCATATAATGAAAGCAGAGTAGTTACTTTTCACGTCACTGGAATGCAACTTGTTGTGCTTTATCTGGAAGCTGTTATTTACTGAGTAATTGGCATGAACAGGAAAGGTAACATCAGAAAATGACTCTTCTTTGTTGGCTGGACCACACACTCATTTTTTTATATAACCCATAGCCACCGAGTATATCCGACAGTCATTGAATAAACCGTCGGATACATGCAATAATCTGCAAATTTCTGTTTTGGGTAAGTACAAAATTAAGTGACAGGCTTAATGTGTTTTTAGTTCCAACCACCTATCTTTTGAGTCATCAACAGGTGGAAATAGGGCCTCCATCTTAGTTCGACCGTGAAAACTTCAACTTCAAAGGTACAGAACCTGAAATTTTGGAGTTTGGAGGCATACAATGGTAACTCAAACCTGCAAATTTTGAGTTCGTAGAATCTTGACTTGAACTCAAACTCGAACTCGAATTCAAAAGCTTAAACCTTTGAGTTCATAGGCACACTAACACACACCACATGGTGAATGAATTTGCCATGTGCTCACCTACTCGAGTTAGTTAACAATCTGCAGCCAACCAAGTCTCCTAACCACCAACCTCAGCTAGCACGAGAGGCTTGGAATAACATTTGGTGAGCCTCTTGAATGTGCAAAGAGTATTATTATTATTATATTCCCAAGAGACTACGTACTGAACTTTAAATTCTTCAAGCTTCATAAAAATGGTGGAATGGTTAGTCCAATTAGGAGGATAAAACAATTCAATAGAAAAAGGGTATCAATCAAACATGATGAATTATTGTTTTTCATGTGCTTTGAATGTCTATGATGTGATTTTGACCATGCAGTATTATACTATGGCTGGCTTTAGTTGACTATCCTCTCAGGAGTCAATTTTTTAGGCATGTTTTGAGTGTTTTCTTCAATGTTTCAAAATGATTTATGGATATTTCAACCAAAGCCAGCGATAGTATAATACTGCATGGTCAAAATATTAGAAAATATCATTTAATAAATTACTATGACCTAATAAAATAATATGAAATTAATCATAAATTAAAATCTACAATTTCAATACTTTTTTTTTTAATCTTTGGATGTACACTGATTAGGTATTCGAACTCGATCAAGAAAGTGTAGGTAAGGGAGATTCGAACACAAGATCTTTTAGTCCTATGTCTCTCCATTCCACCAACTTGACTACTCATAAAAAGCTCAATACTCGTTAAGCCAAAGGAAAAGATGTTATTATAAGTATTAAAAAAATTAAGGTTTAAAGGTTTTATCGATATTAAAAAATAAAAAATAATATAAATTATTCTTAAATATTATAAATTAAAAATCTACAATTTTTTAATGAATATGTAATTATTTTTGTCTACGTCATATTCTAATGACTTGAAAGACGGGGAAATCTGCTGGCCTTTCTTTTCTTTGAAATGGACAACTTGTGGTGACTACTCACATACTATAAAGCAACATGTGAATCAGTTCCCAGTTTGGCTGCTTTAATTTAAAATAGGACAGAAGGAGGAATTTGAACCACATTATTGTCAAGATTCTAAAATAAAATTAGGAATATTTCTTTTTCAATTAAGATTTGCAAAAGGGAATCTTTAAAATGTAACATTAAAATTATGAATATTCCTAAAATATGCCATAGTTTACATGTATCAAAACTTGTTAATAATATCAATGCTTAAAAAACCGAATCAATCTGCTGAATTTTGGAAAAAATTAAAAAAAATTAATTTCCTTAATTAAAAATTGAAGTTAAAAAAAGATATTGGTAAACAAAATTTGACAAATTAATTAATAAACTGATTATTTTAATAACAAAAATTATTAAATTGAATTAAATTAAAAAAATAGCTGGATCAAAAATTTTAAACATAAAGGCCAAAACTTTAATAGCTATATTAAACTTCGAGATGAAGCAATTATTATTAATCGCAATTTGGGCTGTATTTTTGTAGTAATTACATTATAATCCGTAATTATATGGAGCTTTAACATCATCTACCACAAATCAAGTTGATGAGTTTTATCAAAAACTTTAATGGGTTTGATTATTTTTCTTAAGAAAGACTATGGTACATAGCAGAAGAAGAAGAAGAAGACGACCTAAAAACATGATAAAATACACTATCACGCAACTGCTTACACCTTATTTATGTAATATGATCATCTACCAGCAGATGAGTGATCCAAACACCATTGAAGAACTACATCAGAAACTACGCCTCCAAAGCCAAAAACAAGAACTGGGTTTTGGCCAAAAACGAAACTTGATGTGATCTTCCCTTGGTATGATCATGTCTCCAACCGCACCATTAAATCTTCCCCTTTTCGACCATGACAGCACCGGTTGTCGTGTTGCCAAGTTGCTTGTTCTTGAGAACTGCCACGCTCGTCGGGAAGTGTTTGCGATCGTCCGCAGCGTCGAATTTCTGCACCGGCATGGAGAGGACGTTGGCTTTCTGGGAAGTGTCGACTCCGGCGGGTTGCGGACGAGGGTACAAGATATCGGTGGGGAAGAAGTTGTACTGAAGGCCAGCCATGGATGGAAGCTCAAGGCCTCGGGGACTTT
>JAOSBO010000003.1:1485928-1498663 GCA_027563915.1 Erythroxylum rotundifolium
TGATTCAAACAGTTTGACAAACTAAAGTTCAATCAAGTTTTGAATTAAAATGACATCGTTTTGAGTTAAACCTATTTCGGACCAGTTCGGACCATTCACTAGGACGAACCAGCCTTGTCAAACCGGTATAGCACAAAGGAGGGGAAAAAAAAATCTTTGATCCATCTTCACTAGAGATTCTTAAACCTTTACAATTGTTTGATCTGCAGGAGGACCGGATCCAATAAAGCTCCGGAGCTCCTGAAAGGCTCTTCGGGAAGATTTACTTCTTTAAAGGATCCGAGCTTTTGATCATGGTCTTTCCCCAGCTTCTGCCACTTGTCTACTGTCATACCATTATTATACACGTTACATACTAATGCTAATGTCTGCATTCTTCTACATATTTGAGTCATATCAGCATACAGAAAGTTACAAGCTCCTGAACTATGGCAAACCCCTTGAGAAAAATAAAAAGTAAAAATTGCAGAGAGAAAGCAAGCACCCTCCGTCCGGGATATACCACCCTTTCTCCTACCTGCATGAGCTTTGAAAGTGAATAATTTTCTTACCACTACCAAACCAAACAGCTATAATTACTTCAGTTAAGCGTTCTCAAGAATTTCTTATCATGCACGAAGTGGAATAGGACGCAGTGTTACACAAGGCCTACCTCTGTCTCAACCTGGCGCTTCGTCTGGTAGATAACGACGTATCACTTTTTTGATCTTTTAGGTTGCTTTTCTTTACCCTGGATTTGGGGTCCTCTGCAAGTTGCCGCAGGTTATAATAATTGCAAAGGCACCTGGTTGAAGTTTCATGAAGAAGTTTTAGGCATCACTTACTTTTTGGAGAGATTCTTGGCGATTGGACTTCAACTGCACCAGGCTCTGTCTCTATAACTTCACTTGAAGCCCCTGAATGTCCTTCTGATTCTTCCAATGTAACATCCGATACATCTTTTGGAGATTGAGTCATACCTTCCCTTCCCTGATCAATGACTTCACCATCTGTTTTTCGTGAGAAGGTAACTCATGTTTAGACACCTATGTTATGATAGATAACCGAATGACGACAGTCAACAGCATGAGGGACATTCGACAGCAAACAGATTCCGCGGTCAAAAATAGATATCTTATGCCTTGGCACCAATACCAAATTGACAAGCACTAATGGAGAATGTGGAGTTACATATATTAAAGAACAGGTCCTCTAAATTCGCCTATTATCCATCCACAATGAAAAAACAACTTATGAGGGATGCTTCTATAGAACTTGATTTGTCACTCTATTTCCTATAATTTGATTCTAAAGACCAGTCTTGCATTAAAAGATTAAGGGAGTCATCGGGTTACAATTCATGATCTACTGCTATGATTAAGACCCATTTCTCGTTAAGGTCGTCCAAGTCACTAGGTGTTTAGGAGAACCATCTCTATCATTCTGTTGAACGGCCCATAATATAGTTTCATCAAATACAAATCTTAATGACATTATAACATCAGCAAGTGGAATTGCACCAACCTTTAGCAGTAACGCTATCTTCCCCTGCTTCATCTTCATGTCTAACCTTGACAAGATTTTCCATGTTATCAACCTTCTTTTGATGAATTTGAGCATTCCTTGCAGTCTCTTCTTGCTCTTTCTTTTCCATGTGAAATTTATTAACCTTCTCCTCAAACTCCTCAATGCACAGTTTAAGTTCTGGTTTTGCGAACTTCTTACCCTGTTTGAGGCCAGACGGCAAGGGGAATACATCAGCAAATCTTATAAATGAACCGCAAGCCCACAGAAAAACAGTACCTTGTTAATTATGCTTTTGAAATGGTCCATGACAGAATCTTGAGCAAGGACATGTTCATATGCCTTAAATAACTCAATGAGTTTTTTTATTCCCTTTTCAGTAAATGTCAGCTGAGAGAGACAGTAAGAGATGTATTCCCACTGCCTAACATCTGCAGTCAAAGAGTATACCCGGAACAGGTGAACATTACCACTGTCAATAATACTACTCACATCAACAAAATAAAAGCAAAACATGGACTTACTTCTGTTTTAAGAGTGGAAAAAGACATGAACTCGGAGAAAACATACCTGTGGTTCCACTGAACCTATTGCAAAGCTTTTCAACAAGAGCCTCCATTTGTTTGTCCTGAATAAGATTCAATATATACAACATTGAGGACATAATCATTAAGATATAATTTCCAAAAGAGCTTAAGCAATCTATACCTTTTGGATGGAACCAATTAAAAACTGCATAATATTATAAAAGGACTCCCTCTTCAGATTCTGATTTGACAACTTGCCTAGTATGTCCGGTAGTAAATTATAAATCGGATTGCTTCCTGCATGTGGAAAGAAAATGAGATAGTATGACCAAATTAGAATCAATCAGTACAATGTTACCAGATGGGTTAATAGACTTACCTTTCTTAGATAATTCATGGAAAAAAAGTTTTGCCAGGTTGGAAATCCTTTCATCTTCATCTTCTAACCTTATGGCCATCTCGTTTATATAGCCTTTCACCTGATAAAGTACATCAAAGAATTATACCTTGTACCATTAAATAGGAAAAAAGAACATGAGGGAAGTTAGCATGCTCTCTGACCTTCATCATGTCATTTAATATGAGATGTGAAAGCACCAGAACAGCGTTTTTCCGGACAGAAAGTGAAGGGTCTCGTAACCGTGCATACATGTTTTCAGTCCATGGCTCTACCAGATTAGGGAACCTAACAGCTAAATCCCCAAGGGCAATCGTGCAATTGGAACGAACAGTTTCTGATGGTGCACTTTCTACAACTGTGAAGAGCAGCTGGAGATTTGCATCGCTGCAGATGCATAAAATCAGATTGGTTTAAACAGATGACACTACATGTGTGTATCAAGCTTCTGTATATGTGCAGAGTACATCCACAAGAGACGGAGAGAGGGAGAGAGAAATCACCAAAAGTTTGCATCAATAATCATAAATCGACAAAGAGCAAGCATTGCAGACGCCTGTAGCTCTGGATACTGCACAAAAAGAAGTTCAAGTAAGCTACCAATACAAGTGCTTGGGTAGGAAAAGAGGACCAAATGCATTTCACATTGAGTATCTTCCCAAGATCAGGCGTAAAGGTTTTCCAAACCGCAAGAAAATTAGGAATCAATCACCTTCTGCATCAGAGAAAAATTTCTACAGAGCTTTGAAAGAAAAGGGGCACAATGGCCTATCAAATTCTTCTCCTCAGAACCACCGGAAACAATCTCTTTCTCAGCTCTCTCAGAGAGTGTATCAAGAATTGCATCTTCAGAGGCTGCAACACCTAACTCAGCATTGATATCACTTTCCTGAAAGGAATAGTAAACCATAAATATTATCATATGAAAATGTTGCTTGTAACACAAATGATGCTAGTTACAATCATGGTACTAAAGAATACCTTCAGGGTATTCATAGATTTCGTGCCAGCGTTATGAACAGGCTGACCATCAGCAGCCATTTTTTCTTTTGTTGTCCTCTGTTTCTGGAGCTTGCGAACACAGGATTCAATATACAGCAACTGGTTCATGGCGACGTGACTGATAAGAAATAAGTATCTACTAAGTTTTGACACTTGGATTGCTGTAAGAATATTGATACCACAACTGCCACTGTCATTCTCCTCTCCTTCAGCACACTCAAAAACGGAACCAAGTGATTTCTTTACAAGCTTGGCTGCTAAGGTTTCTGGAGTTGGATGAATTGCGTAGATAACACCAATGGCTTTGTCAGCAGCAGCATACCAAATTTTTTCAGGAAGCCAAAAGCCAGTAATCAAGCTTTCCAGTATACCAAATACCCGGCTACCATTGCTGGACAATAAGTTTTTCCTGTCCTCTTCAGATAATCTCTGAAGTGCAATGCATGACATTCTGGCAAGCAAAGGATCAACTTTGGCCCAACGCCCAAAACCAATATCAATTATATCTTGCAGATGAGAACCAAGAATCCCAGGAGATGCTTTTGCGGCCATGCAAATAACTGATAGAGCCCCTCGACTTTGTTCTGCCGTGGTTCCGTTAACATTAAAGCAAAAGAAATCCCACAAAGCTGATATCTGTAATGAAAATATTTATGAAACAAATGCACTCAAGTAAATTATGGAAAGCAAAATATGGGCTTTGTGGAACACACCGTGCTTGTAGATACGTCACCTTTGGACACCAAGATACCAACAATGAATTCCAGGGCTGCAAGGTCACCTATATTTGAATCTATGGCAAGATTCAAGAGACTTTTAGCAGTTTCACTGGGGTTTTTCCTTACATATATGGTTATGAAGGCATTTTCTACGGCTTCATAGATGGACTTGTCCTGAGAAAATACCTATGCAATAAAAAAGAACACAATGAACAATGTTCATAACAATATTCCAAAGAAGGTTTACAAGTCAAGAATCTAAGAGCAAGGAAACATAAGCATAGACTACAAATTACTTGTCATTGCTTCTCTGGTATTACAAGAAGCAAAAATTTACCAGTGGCAACATCTTACGGAGGCTGTCTTCCGCACCATCAATTTGGAATTGTTTGCACCTCATCAGTAAGAGAATTGTGTTTTCAACATCTGTGGCAGAAGATGAAGCCATTAATTGAACGAGTATCGGCGTTGTAGCAGACATGCACCTCGAAAACCTTAATCCGGCCTCAAGTGATGCTACCAAAGCCCTGGTCTGCTCTAAGTTCCCAACATCTGGAACTAAGCTAGGGTTTTGTGCTATATTTTGTCCCTGATGACTATCAGTTAAGCTGTCATGCTGACCCACAGCTATCTCTTCATGGACATCATCAACTTCACTTTCATCAGTGCCCTCATTATCAGATGGCAAACCATCTATTACACTTTCTGCTACTTTTTCTGGTTCAAGCTCACTCAACTTCTTCCTGTACTGATCTAATGTTGCTTCGAAGGAAGACGTTCGAAGTTGTGGACCAAAAGGGTTGTGCTGCAACATAATGATCAACAAGTTCAATGCAGCTTTTCTGACCATTGCACTTTTGTCCTCCAACCTACCAGCAGCAACTGCTGCTACCTCATTCCACAACCCAATTGGAACAGAGTGCTCTTCACATAGTTCAGCCCAGACCTGAAGGACTCTACTTCTAGTATATGCAGAAACATCTCGACAACGCTCAAGCAAGATTTCCAACATTGCTTGCTTGGTTCGCAGACGAACAGATTTTGAGCTAACTTCACCCTCGGCATCCTTAAATGCCTTGGCAACCAGCTTCCCAAAAACACCAACAAGAGCATTTCTTATCTTGTAAGATTCCCCTCCAAAATGTGGGACCAAGAGCCCAATGTTTGTTGAAATTAATTTTGGTAGCCGATCAGCAAGCTCCACCAGGAAACGACCAATATTTTCAGCCCCAGCAGTGTCCTTCACGTAAGCTTTAGGGTTAGTTCGGCCAACCTCCCTAATAAGAGAAGTTGCAAGGGTTCCATCAGAGTACTTTTTCTCCGCCCTAGCGACAGCATCGGCCAAGTGTGTGACAACAAAATCATATTTGTGAACTAGGTGCATGATTGTAGCACATGATTGTGCCGTATACCGATATTTAGTTGCACAAGCCCCAATTAAACGACATAAAGCATCTTTTGTTTCAGAGTCCTTCAAAAGCGTTGCATTCTCAAACATAGAGAACGTATTTCTGCAAAATCCAAATGACAACAATTTACAATTTAAACTGACACATAATGGGATAAATGAGCTGCTACAACTGTAGTGTTAAACTTACTTAGCAATGAAAGAAAGATAATTTTCATCTAGTTCCGATGATCCAAAGAGCAACTGGAGGTTGATTTCTAACGAATTTGCAATCAAACTAAGAATTCGGCCCCTCTGCGGTTCCCAATTCCACGACTGCATAACCTGTTTCTTCTTGTTTGCCCCTGTCACCTAAACAAACGACCAAAAAGCTTCACTTAACAGAAATTTAAAATCACGCTCAGCACCATCCAATTTATATGGTCATGCATCATATGGGAGTACCTTCGAATTGTTAACAGAACTACTACTCGACTCCTCAGCAAGAACAATATTGAGGAGGAAAAATGTGTAAATCCGAAAAGCATTTCGGAGCGATGAAACACGATCAAGCAAAGGACTAACTTCATCGTCGTCCTGTCCATGAGATGCCCTAGATAGAGAATCAACATTTGGAAGGAGAACACTGAGATTGGATCTCAGACTCTCAACGAAATTGAGCTTATAAGACGGCTTCAAACTAGAAAAACCCCGAACCAACGAGTACACACGGTCAAACACATCTTGTTCTTCGATGCAAAACAGCTCCTTATCCGAAAGGTCAAAAGATACACCTAATCAAAACCAAACGAACAACCCAATTGGGAACATGAACCACAAAAAGGGAATCTAAATTTCACAGTAATCTCGGCAAGGGAACGACCTTTGACGAACTCTTCGAGTTCGGAGGGAGGAAGCGAAACGACGTCAGTGGGGTTCTGGGCGTAGAGGTGCTCCTCGCCTGAATCTTCCTCCAGTGATAGAAGTGTCGCCGGGAACACGAATTGTGGAGGCATTTTTCCTAGAGAGAGAAACTGTACTACAAATTTTGGTAGAGTGAGAAAGAGTTCAAATCGTGGGAGCTAAATGAATATGGGCGGGAATGTGCACGGTCAATTTGACAGTAAACGGATCGGGTCGGATCCGGGTGGGTTCCAATCCTAGTGAGAATTATTGATTAATTTGTAATAAGTATTAAATTTTTAAAATAATTTATTAAAGATATGATTGATAAATTATTACACATTTTTTAAATTTTATTCAATCTACACTCATAAGTATAATTTAAAACATAAAAATAAATTATTATCTAACATTCTTGAGTTTTGACGTTACAATAGTCTAAAATTATAAATTCATTTTTATACTAAACAGATTAAATAATTATGTCAATAATAAATAGGACAAGCATTTACTTTTTCTAAAGTGAACAGTGAAAAGTAACCTATTTTGTATAAAAATTTTAAAGCAAATAGTTCCATGACAAAAAATGAATTTTGGAACAGTGATTGTGAAGACCACAAAGAATTTAATATCAACTCGTTGCTTGAAGTCATCTGCTACAACCGAAGAGACAACTCATCTTCATCTTCGGACATACTGTCAAGCCACATGTCATGATCAAGTTAAGCAATGATATCGTCAAGATGTTGGCCAGGGGTCTATTAAGATAATTGCAGATTGAGAGACTCTTAGGCTTAAGTTGGTGAAGGTTCAGGACAATATAGAGAATAAGGAATTGGGTATCTAGTAAATGAATTACATTGGATGTTGCTGAGAGCCACGAGTTAATGCTTGGTAACATAATTGGATCACGAGTATCTAGATATCCAAAATAAGGTCCAAAAGATGTGCTGAAGTCAATGGGGAGAATCATCTTCCTCTAATTCATCATGCATAGCAGCAATGAGTTGGTTGGCTTCATAAGGCCAATCAGTAATGGTGTTCCAATATTACACAGGTGAACGGGTGCACAAATGACCTGTATGACTCAAAAAATAAGGACATCGACAGAAAGCCACTAGATGCTTTCTATGTGGACAACATTGTCACTTCGCTCGAGAATGTCCTCATAAAACAAAGAAAGACATCAAGTTGTTAGAACATATGGAATCACTTTTGCCCATACATGAGTCCAACAACTTTGAAGACCTTATTGAGTAGCAATCTCAGGAAGATAAAGACACTAAGTTTGCTATTTTTGTTTCTACAGACTCTGACTCTGACTCTAACTCTTTTGGGGTATAGTAAGAAGAATCTATCTGTATGATCCAGCAAACATGCAAAAAGTTAGACCGTACATCAGTACTGAAACCTTATGTTCGGATCCATGTGTATTAACAGGATAAATATGATCGACCCATTAGAGCTATTGGGTTTATAGATATTGAATCCAGTTATACGATCATGAAGCCTAACATCTTACCTTCTGACTTATGGACTTCCCATGATGAGTATTTCACAGTCGATGAACCTTGAAGATTTGACGCTCGCACAAGATGAGTATGTTGTTCTACTGAAGCAAGGATTAATTGAGTTTATAAAATCAGATTGGACATGTCAAGTGTTATATGTCAACAAGCGTTCAAAGCAACGATGTGGAAATAAAAGATTAGTTATTGACTACAAGCCTCTGAATACATTCGTGTAAGATGGATTAGCACACAAGTGCTATTCCTTAAGGAAGTTGTTCTCTTTTTCAAGTTCGACCTTAAAGCAGATTTTTAGCAACTGGGTATTCACCCAGACGAACGATGCAAGACAACATTTTGCATTCCTAATGCACAGTATCAATGGACTGTTATGCCATTTGGACTTAAAGTCGCTCCATCATTATTTCAACAATCTATCACAAAGATCTATTAGCCTATCCTCAACAGTGCACTGATTTACATCGATGACATTTTATTATTCTCAAAGACCTATAAGGAACATCAGGCCCTGTTATCCAAATTCTTGGTTCTTACACAGCAGTATGGAATTATGCTTTCGGCCTTAAAAAGCACTATTGGCTTTATAGATATTGAATTATTGGGTATGCAATTTAAAGATGGATTCTATCAGCCCGGTCCAGATATTGCAAAGGAATTATTGTAATTTCCTGATGAACATCTCACAGTAAAACAGATGCAACAATTCCTCGAGATTATTAACTATATCAAAGACTTCATCCCACATGTGGCAACTTATAGTTCATGTCTATCCAAGCTTTTGACAAAGAATCCACCGTCTTGAACTTTTGAACAAATCAAAGCTGTCAAGCATCTGAAGCAAACCTGTCAGAATCCTCCACCACTAAAGATTCTCACTAGTAGCCAACGAATCTTACAAACAGATGTCAGTGATAACTGTTGGGGTGCAGTATTAATTAAAGAATCCAATGATACTTAATATTATTGTGGACATACTAGTGGACAATTTTGTCCATCTGAATGTCACTATCACATTAGCTATAAGGAGATTCTTGCTGTTAAAAAAGGTATTGAGCATTTTACTTTCCACCTCACTCCTTATCATTTTATCATCGAAATGGATAACACCTCGTTCTCTAAGATTCTTGATCAGCCCAGAAAGAAGATTCGTTCTAGTCAATAGATTCGTTGGCAAGAATGGTTTTTTCGTTATAAATTCGCCATTAAACACATCAAGGGTCGTACCAATCTCTTAACTGATTTTCTCTCATGACCAACAATACCACTATTGCTTTTGTCTTCTTCTTTTCCTTGTGAATTACCCTCGTTTGTTCTCATGAAATTTCCTCACTTTTTTTTATAATAATAAAAATCAAAATTATTATTGAGAATGTAAAATATATTTCGGGTTTAATCATAAAAATCGTATCATTTTATTCGAAATGATATCGTTTTGTTTTAACTTTTGAACTTCAAGCTCGTTAACTTCAGGTTGGACTAGGCCGGACCTGTCTAACATCTTGACAAGTGGCAATGGTGTGGGACCAGCCAACGCCATTTTAAGTCTCTTCTTAACCTACACTTCCTTTCTTCTCAAACTGCCCTCACCTAACTGCCAAGAATTTCTTTGGCTTAAACCCCCGAGATTCTGTGACAAGGTTTATCATTTCTTTACTCAACAATAGGATTGTTCCTTCATTGATTCACCTCTTTTTGCAAATATGATCACTGGGTCGTGAATAAAAGTAGACAAAGAACAAGTTGGCCGGTCAGAGAGTTAAAGCCCGACAAACAGCAATGCCATGGAGCTTGGCCCTGTGGATAGGGAAGAAGGTGTGGGTGGCACTTGTCTTTTGGGTCTCTTCCTGCATCTCTGTTGCTGACGAGTTGGCCAGCTGTCTAAGAACTGGAGACATCGGCCCTTTACTTGGTGGGTGATTCTCCTGAATTTCTTGAATTTTAGGCCAGTTTCGTCGTTAAAGATCGAAACTTTATGCTTGATTCATTGCTTTTTGTTTCCCTGCGTCAATCATGCGGTTAGGTCTTCGTCTTTTTTGATTGGGTTAGACTTTTGTACCAAAAAATGGGTTTTCCTCGTGCTCCCGTGTCTCTGCGATCATGGGATGTTTATGCACATAATTCTCATCTTAGTTCATCCATTAGAGCACATGTATGAAGGGTTTTAGGATGAACAAAACCTTAAAGCTTTTGGATTTCTTGATTGGTGTGGAGATGTAATCATTTTTAAGGTTTTCTGAACACAGATCCCTAATCAGGTCTTGCGAGATACTGGTTTTCAGAATCAAGATTGCAGATTTTACATTGTTCCTCTCAATGCAAGGACTATTTGTTGAGAAGACTGTACAGGGAGCTAGAATTTAGAACTTGACAGGGTCGCCACAGTCTCTGGCTTCAGGAATGAACATTTCTTGTTGATTTGGTTATTGGAATTTCTGTTCAGATCAATCCAACTTACAGGGAATGGTGAGTTCATCTTCTTCCCTTGCACCAATGATCAAATCATTGAGCCATTATTTGTTCTTTTTGGTGTTGCAATTATAGAGAAAGAGCTCAACTGTAAATAACTAAATATTAATATGGTTCGAATTATAAACCTAATGTTGTTTTCGGCCCTGAATTATTTCTAATTAAATGGGTATCTTTACAACAATAACTTACCCAAAGTGTTGCTAATATGTAAAGTTTGAAAAAGTTTAGTAGTACACAACTATACTCTTAACTTGTAGATAGACTATATATATATATATAATAAAATAGTAATAATTTAAAATAATAATAATAGACATAAAGGATAATAATCAAAATAAAATAATATAAATACATATAAATAAAAATAAAAAAAATATAAGTAATATAATAAATATATAATAAGATAAAGAGTAAAAAATTAAATAAATATACAAATTAGAAAGAAATTAAGTACCAAATTTGCATAATAGCAAGGTTGCAAGTAGGGAGGGATGGTATTGGGCTAAGCTTGGTTTAGGTCCAATAAAAGTTTAACTATTTCTTTTTAACCAATATTTTAAAAATAATGTCTTTTGCATAAAACAAGGTTATTTTTATATGAATTTTCCATATTTTAAGTTGGGTGAGACTCAAGGTCGACCTAAAATTCAATCAATTCAAACTAAGCTCGTTTACTTAAAGTTAGGTTAAAATGTCATCTGTATTTATAGGATTCGGGTCGGGTTTGGACTTAGGTTTTATATCATAAGTATTGAAATTCGAACTTTTTTCATATACTAAATAATGTAATTTTGTATTTCATGGTTATTTTCATATATGTGAAGCCTAATTAAGTTTTGGTTCAACCAAATGTTTCGGGCTTAATCAAATTCCCAATTGGGTAAAAATATTTTAGGTCAACCCAATCCGACCGTTATCATTTTTAATTATAGGATTAATTAGAGAATCTGGTGTTTTATAATCATTAAGTAGAAGATCCTCATGGCTTCAATAGTTAAATTATTTTCAAAAAATAATTACTAGTTCTAATTTGTTTTTAAAAAATACCTTGTGATCGAAAAATATTTTTTTAAAATAAAAGAGTATTTCTATTAAGTGTTTGTCAATTTATATGACGACTATCCCAATTTAATTGTGTCTAAGACCTAATCTGATGCTATTCTTAACTCAACTATTATCATATAAGAATGAGATATCCGATTATCTTTTTTTAAGTCATTTTGACCTTGTTTGGCAAACAGCTGATTATATTAGTTGTTAGCTAATTCTATCAGCAATCAACTAATAGTTAATTATATCAGTTGATTTGACCAGCAGATAATATCAGTTGTTAAAGATGTTTGGTATAGTTGTTTAGTATTAGTTATTGACGTGTAAAATGACTTTATGAGGGTATGATTTAAAAAAATATAAAAGCACGAATATAATATTTCTTAGTATTTCATTAAATATTCTTATAAGAATTTATAATTTAGATATTTAATTTTACAAAAATTAAGTTTATAATAATAATATTAATTAAAAAAAAAACAACAACAACATCAACAATAATCCAACGTTAAATTCACTATTAATATGAAAGATGCAGCGAGTTGCATCATATTAATATTTTTTATATAATATGTACCAAATTTATTATTTAATAAATTAAAATATTTATAATTATAGTATGACACAGATGCGATATATAGTAGTTATATACTAAAAATATTAATTAGACGTGACTTTTTATATTCAAAAACGTAATATTATGGTATTTTTAAATGTAAACTAATATTATAAAATCAAACAAATATTAAAAGTTTAATTAACCCCTTTATTATTTTCTTCCAAACGTTAGTACGATAAAAAAAATCAATTTTGAAAATACACAGAGCAAAAGTAAAGAGTAAAGTTGAGGACAATACTGTTATTAGGCAAACAACTAACTTTAAAAGCTTCTCTTATGAAACTTTTAGAAATCAGTTTATCAATAAGCTAACCAATAAGTCATTCACCAAACACAATGTAGCTTTTTAAGATGGTCAAAGAATTAACTTTTAGTCGATAAGGTAAAAAAAGTTGATAAGTTATTTGTCAAACACCTCCTTTATGGTTTAACCATCATATGTTCATGAAAATATGTTGGGTCGGATTGATCTCGGTTCTAAATTTTATTTATAGGTTCGAATCCAACTTGAAGCGAATCAAACTAGAAAGTAAACTCTTTAAATTAAGACTCGAACATGTCTGAAAAGTAAGCAAAAAAGCTTGAACTTATCAAAAAAACAAACTCGAATTTGGTTTGAGATATTAAACC
>JAOSBO010000003.1:1678871-1692050 GCA_027563915.1 Erythroxylum rotundifolium
TTTTGCAATCTCTAGACTCCAACTCAGCACCAGTAACTTGCCCAATAAAAGCAGATGTACCAATAAGAAAAGGGTATCTTTTAGATGCCTGTTCTAAGGAAAAGATGGCATCTTGCTCGCTGAATTCAAGTTCTGAAGAAGATTGCGGCAAAGGGGTTGGCGAAGATGAAGATTGGTCATTATTCGACAGCCTCGAAGAAGTAGTCTTTGAGTGCTTCTTTGTCTTAGACGACGGCATCCTTCCAACAAGTCCAAAGTTTGTCTTTTTTTGCTAAGACAATCGTAAAATATAAACGAGAAAAGGATAGGGAACTTGTTGGAGAATATTTTGTATTAATTGTCTTAGTTGTTGTTTCCTAATTTAGCTGCTGTAAATAAGGATAATTCTATTATTGTATCAGCTGTAGTTTAGGCTAAATTATTGTGCTGTAATCTCCTTAATAGGTTAGGATTTCTCATCTATATATTGGTATACCTTGTTTCAAATGTATATGAAACGATTCTCTTATTTTCTCGTTCATTTTCTTCAGAACTAAAACAAATCGCAGACCATAGCTTTGCTTGAAGTGGGTTGCGGCGGAGAGAGATGTTGAGTGGGAGATTCAGATCAACTGATTCCGTTGATCAACTGATTCCGTTATATGTGATAAAGAGACTCAAAAAGCGTAATATTCTCAACAACAATAATCTTAGCAACAATCTTATCTGCAATGTTCTCTGCGTAATCATCTCTGTGTAATCCTTGTAGTTACATATGACTAGCTTTAGATAGCTTAGTAAAGTTATCTTTGTTTAGATATAATTTATCTTGTAAAATCTGAGTTGAATACAAACTCTCTGGTGTAACAAACTTTGGCAGCAGTAGAGCCTGTACAGGATGTGCAGGAACAGAACATTTTACACCCTACTATCTTTCTTTATGGTATCAGAGCATTCAAAAGCCTAGATGTAACAAACTCTCTCATCATGAATCCCTCATCCTCAAAACTTACCTTGTCACCAACAAATCTTCATCACCTGATTAATATATGCTGTGTTAAACTTCAACCAGATACCTACCTCATATGGCAAAACCAAATGCTCAATGACTTTGACAATCCACGCGACACAATGAAGATAACCCATTTCATTTAAAATCATCCACGTGAAAGAACTAACGTTGACAAAGATGGTAAAGAAACTCCAAATCCCAAATATGAAGAAGAGTGTATGTTCCTCCTAGTTGGATTACGGGGACTCTAAAAAGAAGAGTGTATGTTCCTCCTAGTTGGTTGAAAAAAGGCTCGGGATATATGGGTGGTAATTGAAGAGAATTTCTTGAGTGCTACAAAGGACAAGGAATTCCAACTTAGAGACAAGCTTCGATCACTTCAAGAGTACTTAAAAGAATTCAAGATGTTAAGTGATTGATAGTCTTGCGGCTATACAGAAAAAATAGAGCTGCATTTACAGTTTTCAATACCAAGAACTTCCCCAAAATATAGAAACAAAGACAAGATAAGGTTTACAATCTAGAAGGGCACTTCATTTCATGCATTCAAAATCCAAACGGGAATTTCTAGTTTCCTGTTTTATGTCATCTAAAAAGAATAAGCAAATTCCATGGAATATATCTAGTGATCTTGGATACTCGAACAACAATGACAAGAAAAAGAACAGAAAGCAAGGATCATGGGAAAAATGAAATGACAAGGGTTGGATTGATTCACTGGCAAGAGTAAGAAAGATTTGTAGAAGAAAGCGAGGAAAGTTGAGTTATACATGAACTCTTTACAGCATACAATAGACCAAGCTAAGAAACGACTGTACAAAGGTGAACAAAACAAGCTGTACGTCGAAGTCCAACAACGCAGTACATTCATCAGCACAATCCTGAGTTAAGTGTCACGCACGACGCAGAATCCTGAGATGTCATGTGCAGGTAAGTGGGTCATGGAGCTAAGATGCCATTGTTAGAATGGGATTGTCCTCGTGCCAAATTGTGATTACCCACTTAGAAGTAGATTTTGAGTCTGGCGCAAGCAAATGGTAGAAGAATTTTACAGCAGATTTCATAGACGACAACTGAAAGCAACAATGAAAGGAAAGAAAAGAAAGAGACTATTTAGAGACAAGTACACGTATAAGATGTGAATAGTTCTTAAAAAAAAGCAAAATTTCTGTGCCAAGTAGGATTCGAGGTTCTTTCGGGCTACGAATCCTGATATTCTCATATCATCTTTATCATAAAAGGGAAATCCTGAAAGAACCTCGAATCGTACTCGGGACAGAAATTTACCTGCTAGTTTTTCATAAGAGTCGATCTCTCCTGGCTTAACACGACTGATTGAGGTCTTCAGTTGTTCCATTGTTACTTCTGGGAGCATCAATATTTTCCTGGCAGTGGACGGTATTAATCAAAAACTAAGGTATCAAATGATACAGGCATAGACTAAAGGAATATAGGAAACCTGAAGGGCTGCAATAGCTACCTCACGGCAGATTAATGATATCTCAACCCCGGTATAGCCATCAGTTAGAGAAGGTAGCACTTTTAAGCTCACAAAGGAGTTGATGTCACTATAATTGCAGCTGCAAACCAGTCGGACAAGATTGATTTATTAATTCTAGATAATGGTTGAAGCTCCCAAAGTTAATTGGGAGGATGTAGGAGGCCAAAGAGAGGTAAAACTCAACTAATAGAAGCAGTGGAGTAGCTCCAAAAGCACAGGGATGCGATTGAGCGCATTGTTGCCTGCCCCTTAAAAAGGATCTTGATGTTTGGCCCTCTTGGTTGTGGCAAAACTCTTATGACACATGCAGTTGCTTTAGAAGCAGGACTCTATTTCATTTAAAGGGTCCAGGTTTTTATAGCAAATAAGTCGGTGAGTCAGAAAAGGCCGTAAAATTCCCGTTTGCAAAGGCTAGGGCGAATGCCCCGTCAATATTTTTCTTTTTGATGAAATAAATGGTCCTGCTTTTGTTCATGGTAAGGAAATTGACGGAGTTTTAGTTTCGAATAGGTTGATAAGTCAACTTCTTGTAAAATTAGATAGTTAGTAATCTTTCACTTTTCGACTAAATCTTATTGATGCTCAATATTCTACATTATGCTACGGCTTATTGAGATTACTTTAACATCTTCATTTTGCCTAGCTGCATGATGTGGAGGGATTACTACATTTTATTGAATTTAAAAAAATTTTATTTAAGATATGTGATTATGTTATTTCTTTGAAGCAGGAAAAAATCATCATATATTTTCTCAAATTGTACAATGTTATGATATTCTCTTCACTATCTTTGATTGTGGACAATCATTTTGTTAATTCAGGTCTGCACAAAAGAGTTGATGTCACTATAATTGCAGCTGCACATGAGCTAGACAAAATTAATTCAGCCCTTTTAAGACCAGGTACTTTAACTTTTATCCAGGCACAAATTATCTACTACCTTGAGTAGGATGCTTTGATCGAGTTCTATATTGGAAACTTCGAATGTGATAGGGAAGAAATATTTCACATCTAAGTCAACTTGCCTTTTGCCTTGTTGCTTGGATCGAAAGGAATTGAGTTCGACCTGGAGTGAAGCTTCGGCTTTCGGCGGCTATTATATACGGATTTACATGTTGACCTATAGATGTGAAATATTTCTTCTCTGTCAGTCAAATTCGGAGGTCCCACATATAGAACTCGATCAAAGCGTCCTGCTCAAATTTTTCCATCAATAACATGTTAATGTAGCAGATAGTTCGTGCCTGAAGAAAAGTTAAAGTACCTAGTCTTAAAAGGGTTGAATCAATCTTGTACGGCTCATGTGCAGCTGTAATTACAGTGACATCAACTCCTTTGTGCAGACCTGAATTAACAAAATGATTGTCCACAATCAAAGATAATGAAGAGAATAGCATAACATTGTACAATTTGGGAAAGCATATGATGATTTTTTCCTGCTTCAAAGAAATAACATAATCACATATCCTAAATACAAAATTTTTAAATTCAATAAAATGTAGTAATCCCTCCACACCATGCAGCGAGGCAAAATTAAGATGTTAAAGTAATCTCAATAAGCCGTAGCATAATGTAGAATATTGAGCATCAATAAGATTTAGTCGAAAAGTGAAAGATTACTAACCATCTAATTTTACAAGAAGTTAACCTATCAACCTATCCGAAACTAAAACTCTGTCACTTTTCTTACCATGAACAAAAGCAGGACTATATATTTCATCAAAAAAAAATATTGACAGGGCATTCGCCCTAGCCTTTACAAACGGAGATTTTACGGCCTTCTCTAATTCACCGACCTATTTGCTATAAAAACCTGGACCCTTGAAAGGAAATAGAGTCCTGCTTCTGAAGCAACTGCATGTGCCGTAAGAGTTTTGCCACAACCAGAAGGGCCAAACATCATAATCCTTTTTAGGGGGCAGGCAACAATGCCCTCAATCACATTCTTGTGCTTTTGGGGCCACTCCACTGCTTCCATCAATTGAGTTTTTACCTCTCTTTGGCCACCTACATCTTCCCAATTAACTTTGGGAACTTTCAACTATTATCTAGAATTAATAAAATTGGTTCAGATGAGCAATAAAACATATCAAACAACAACTCTGTTGTATACTCCCTTACATAATACCTAGCTGGTTTCAACAATGATAAACACAAAGTACTAAAAAATAGTGGAGGAAAAAGGTGTACGAAGCCAATGAAGTCTAACTTCATAAAGCAGTAGGGCCTTAGTCAAACTTTTCACAAACAAAATTGCCTGGTATCAGTCAAGATTTTATCTTTCTAGCTAATGAACTGGAGCAGAGCAATTTAGTATGTTAAAACCTCTTATAATTGCCCAATAACATAGGACAGATAATCGACTAACTTGGTTAATTTATGAGATAAACATAACAAACAAAAGAAGTTGACAATGTAGTGAGAGGAATGCTCATGGGTCTATAGCATATATGCTATGTGTTACTATGCATTTAACTTTTAAACTAGTGAAATTCAAGTTATGTGTTATTCTGTTAAAATGTCCAACTATCATCTGATTTTTTTCCATACAAAGGTGATAAGATATTAGCATTCAGCTGTATTAATGATAGTCAACATCTCGTTGACCTCAGTATTTTATGACTTCAATAATATTAAAGTGTACAGTTTGACAAACACTCATATCATTAAAACGTTATAATACCTTTTGCGTGGCACGAGGCCACAGTTTTATCTTAGACTTCTCAAAATCTTCAAAATTCATTGTCAACATTTCCTCCTCCATCAAAGTCATCTTTGAAAGAGGAAAAAAGCCATCTTTGATGGAGGAGGAAATGTTGACAATGAATTTTGAAGATTTTGAAAAATCCAGGATAAAAATGTGGCCTAGTGCCACGCGAAAGGTATTATCACGTTTTAATGGTATGAGTGTTTGTCAAACTATATACTTTAATATTATTGAAGTCAGCACCAACAAAACCATGTGTGACTGTGTGACCGTGGCAAGGTGTTGCATTTGCACATCTGAGAGTGAATGTTCCTTCTTGCGAAGAAGAACATTGAGAATATCCCGTCGTTGCAGGGGAGATGGAACTCCTGAAGGGAAAAGTAAATGAATTTTGCGTAAAATAGCAGTAGATGAAAAACTTTAGAACACATCTAGTCATCACATCCCATGAGCGGTTAACCATTCTTCTCTTCGGTAACAAATAATTCAATTTCTTGAAACACAAAGTGATTTATGACATATTAAAAGACCACATCCATAGGTCCTCCAAGACCCTCCCAGCGAAACGAGTCATCACATTCGTCTAGATCGCCATGGCCATCTATATCGTCGGGGCCTGAATTAGTGTAGTCCTTGTTGACTTTCCTTTGTAAACAAAAAAAAAAAAGACCACATCCATTCTTATCTACTACCCTCATAAACCAATTCTCAGTCATGCCTTTTTACTTGTCTCTTTTAATCATTTTGGAACCAGTGGACTGATTAGTAATATGGATATGTGGACTTTATCATGTATGTCGGTATTAACACTCATCAGCATAAATTCACTTTACTGATAGCAGCACCACCAAGTGTAGAAAACAATACGGAGAACTAAAAGATAGGGTTATGTATCAAGCTCATAAAGATTATCAGAAAGAGCTAAAAATCAAATTTAAATCCACTAGGAATAAAAGTTTAGCATGTTAGAAAACCCACTTAAAATGAAGTGCCAAAATCTCATTATTTACAAGGCTTCGGACTGGAAAAGTTCCCATATTAAAAAATGAAAGACCAACAACTCACTCTCGGAAAGAAGGCATTTTACTCACTAATTTCAATTTCCCTTTCAAATCTTCTATGTCGTTTCAGTGCAGGGTCAATACTATCAGGCCTGTTTATGGCAGCCATTACTAGAAATCCATCAGTTTGGTTAATCCCAACCATTAAACTCAACAACGTGGCTACCATTCTTTGAGATTGTGAAAATGGCATCTAACTCATCAATGAACAACTGCGGAATAGCTATCCGTTAGCCACTCATACTCGAAATTAATCTAAGCTCAGAATTCTGACACAAATCCATTTAACAAGAACAAATTAATTAACTAACCACTGAAAGTGTTGCTCTACTTGCTGAACCAAAAATCTCAGTTATTTTCTTTCACTTTCTCCATAATATTGAATTATTATCTCATGTCCATTGATAAGGAAAAGGTTGATGTCCATTGAATCTAACTTGGGTGGTTTGGATAAAGAATATGCAATTCTGAAGGACATTATTATATCATCAACAAATAACATAGGGGCAAGTCATGTTAATTAGATAGAATATGCTTGAATTAATTTGTCAACTATTTTGTGTCATATTCATCATTGGATGGTGTTTTAATATTCATCAATAACATCCCTATTCTAGTTTCGGTTTACGGCCTATCAAAGGAGTGCTTCTTTATGGTTCACCTGGCACTGGAAAGATTTCTTTGACTCGATTATATGCCCATAATAATATTGAATTATTATTTCATGTCCACTGATAGGGAAAAGGTTGATGTCCATTGAACCAGCGTCAACCTTTTCCTCATTGATGGACATGAAATAATAATTCAATATTATTATGGGCATACAATCGAGCCAAAGAAGTCTTTCCAGTGCCAGGTGGACCATAAAGAAGCACTCCCTTGATAGGCCGTAAATCGAAGCTAGAATAGTGATGCTATTGATGAATATTAAAACACCATCTAATGATGACAATGACACAAAATAGTTGACAAATCAGTTCAAGCATATTGTATCTAATTAACATACCTTGCCCCTATGTTATTTGTTGATGATATAATAATTTCCTTTAGAATTGCATATTCTTTATCCAAACCACCCAAGTTAGAATTGCATAGTCTTTGAGTGCTTCTTTGTCTTGGATGACGACATTGACGAACAGAAAGAAGAACTTTGATGCAAGTAATTATTTGTTAAGTTTCTTTCTCTTAACTCAATTTCTCTAAACCTATCTCTCTCTCTCTTCTGAAAATCCTTTGTATTCTTCCCATAACTCAATTTCTCTAAACCTAAAATCCTAAAAATCACATTAACAGGAAGAACCTTAACAAATAATTCAGACACAAAGAAACATATTATGACACTGCAGCTCCATCTGGAACTACTGCAGACACTTTCTCGACATTGACTTGTTTCTGCATTACGACGAATAACCAAATCCCAATTCAGACACAAAGAAACATAGTATCAGAAGATATAGAACTAGAGAACTATCAAAAAATGTATCAGTGTCTACCTTGTTGTTGGCTGTTGCGGCTGCAGCTTGTGCATTGGCCAGTAGTTGTGCAGAGAAACTCCTATGAAATGAGTAATGAATCAGTACTAAGATCAAAAGCATGGTATCCTGCAAATTTTTGTTCACAGAAACTTAATAGTCATATTTGATGTGCAAGAGAGACAGATAGAAATAAACCTTGTGAGGGGTCTAGAAATCTGAGCTTGAGCTTTGGCATCAACTGCTCAACCAGTTACAAGATTACCAATATCACCAAGGGCACGGCGGTGTTTTCCTTCCATGGCCGCCGCCGCCTTTTTTTTCTGTTGTTTGTTAACTCCCACAACTGCTTCTCCTGAAGGATGTTAAGAAAACCATTAAAAAGGAAGAGAAAATACGCATTCTCATATATATCAAGATCAAGAACTACGAATTAAGGCCTATCACAGCCAAGAAAGAGTTAACCCTAAACAGAGAGCCCTAAATCTGAAATAAAAGACCAAAACTTTTTCTTTCCGTAACAAATTTCTCTAACCAGCCATACTACCAGGCTGTTTGGTTTAAGGAATGGAATAGATAAGGAATAGAATAGGTATTCTTTGGAATAGAAAAGATGAGGAGTAGAATAAGTATTACTTTGTTTGGTTCAAGGAATGAAATAGATAAAGAATTTCTATATCAGTGTTTGATTTGTTACTGTTATTATTATTATTAAATTCTTTATTATTAATAATTTTCTTATTATTATTAAAATTATTGTTCTTATTAATTTTATTATTAATAATTTTCAGCTTACTTTTATTCTTATTAATATTAAATTTATTAATTACATTTAGTATTATTAATTATTAAATTCCTTATTATTATCAACTTTCTTCTTATCATTATTAATTTAACTATTTTTATTTTTATTAATTATTATTATTATTAATTTTGTACTTACAATTATTCTTATTATTATTAATTTTATAATTTTAATTAATTATATTTATATTGATATTAATAATATTATTAAATTCCATATTATTATTATTTTATTATTGTTAATTTATTAGTATTATTAATTTAACTAATTATATTTATTTATATTATTATTATTCTTATTATTATTAATTTTATTATTGTTATTATTATTAATTATATTATTATTAATTATATTTAATATTATTAATTATTAAATTCCTTATTATTATTAATTTTCTTTTTAATAATTGTTGTTTAGTTTGTTATTTCCCCTGGCAATCCTTATTTTTAAGTCCGACAATATACCTTTCTCATTGATTGATATAAAAAATTCTCATTAATTAATGCCTAATATCTCATAAGCTTTGAGGCTAAACTGTTGTTCCTTTCCTTTCATCCTCTCTAACTACAACGTATACCCAGCTTTACACATTCTGATAAACAAATGCAACATTATTTGATTGTGGTTTAAAGATAGGCAGTGTTTTAGATACAGAGGATTTAACAGTGAAACCGTTAAGCATGGAGGGGCTAGTTATGTCACAATTCCTTATATCTCATAGTTGCAGAAGTAGAAAGCAAAGAAGAAATATGAGCTGTATTAGTAGTTGAGTAACAACACGTTGGTAGGGAATTGGGAACAACGGGGCAGTAATAGATCTTAAGATGACTACAACCAATCATTCATTGTAGGAATTGAAGTCTGAAATAGCTATTACAGTGAACCAGTCACATTTTCTATAACTGCATTTACAGAGCAAAATGTTTTCTGTCGTAGTTGCACATATGGATATCCAAGCAATGAAAGAAAACAAGTAGGTTTTGAGAAGGAAAGCACCTCATACCACACCTGGTCGTTCTCAATTGTTCTCATCCATTTCAATTGAGAAGCGTTCTTCTCCTACCTGCATATAGGTAAACAACAATGTGACTTCTGCCAAACAGTAATCATAAACTTTGAATGGATACAGCAAATTGTGGGAATCATCTTTTTCCAAGCAAAACAGGGAGCACAAGTCTCTACATCATAACAATAGAATAACATCCAAATGATTGAATCGCTTACCAAATAACAATATTAGAAAAAAAAGCTACGAACCAGCAGGTGACCTCCAAGGGTACCGCTACCAAAAGAAAATTAAGTCATTCCCTTCGTAGCATCTCTTTTGTCATTTACATAAACCACCTGCGAAGGCAATCATAACCCATGGAAGAAACTCATTCACACAAACATAGAATTTTGCCCCATTTTCAGTTTGGGTCTTTGGATCAACAAACGCCCAATTCAGTCCGAAATGTCTGCAGTCAAATTCCACCATTTGGATCCTACCAAAAACACAATTTCTCACCCACTATATGGAAAACAGTTGAAACACCTCCAATTCTGAAGAGCCAAGTTGCCCTTTTCATAAGTATCAAAACCAGAACCAACAAGCACACGAGCATGGTTTAGGAAGAATCCATCTTTGGATAACTCAGCCTCTTCCTTGAGAGAAACCAAAGGTTTAGCAGTGGCTCCCCCGTACTTGGGGTCATAGTTGAAAGACCTGTTAGCAAGCAGCAGCGTAAGCAAACATCTAATCCACCAAGAAAATGAAGGAAACAAACTTCAACCGGTCATAAGGAAAAGACAGAAGCGAAAATAAACAAAAAAATGGGGCTCCAAGCTCTTAATCCTTAACTTGCTTAAAAAACCCTTCTGTTTTGAAAAGACGACCGATTCCAACACAAGAAGACCATCTATGTCACCCATGAACAAAAAGTCAATTAACCCCAAAACAACCACAAATTTAACTTCTTTCTCAAATCGAAAACTAGGAAAGTTGATAAAATAAATCAGGAAAACCAAAATGCCTTAACGAGTAGAAGTGGATGTCAGAGATTTCAGATGCAAAGTTTCGCACTTTGCACTCTTGCTAGTTGTTACCTGTCACTATCAAACGAACAAGATTATCAAATAAACCAATCACATAGGAATCAAGAAAATTCGAAGTCAGAAATACTGATTATAGGAAAAAGAACAAAACCCAGAACGATAATCAAGAAAACCGAGAACTACAATTCCGTTAAGAAGAAACTAAACAACAAGTAAAGAGAGAGGGTGATTAGGAAATAAATCAGATTTACCTGTAACTTGAAGATGAGAGCGTGAAGATGAGAGTTAGGACGAGAAGAGCGACGGAGACTAGAGCCAAGGGCGTGAAGGCGAAAGCGAGGGCAGAGGGTCTGACGAGGATAGAACGGTCAGAGAGTTGGGTATCTTTATTCCCAGTTACCCCAGAATAGCTAAAGACAACATATGGTGTTCTTTAGCTAATCCCCAAAGTCCGGGAATAATAAAACCTAAGAATATCTATTCTACTTGTTTTTGTCTAACCAAAACAAGAATATGTAAACGTTAGGAATAGAGTAGGAATAGAATTTCTATTCCATTGAACCAAACATGCCATACGTGATTTCCTGCTGAGGGTCATGCGTTTGTTATGTTGTTTGGAGTCGGCAGCACACAGAACAGAAGGCATTTTGCACTTGATCATTTAATAAAAAAACTAAAGAAATTACCCATCTACAGAAAAATAAATGAGTTATAATACAAAGTAAATCAGAAGAAGAAGCGTCAAATCATTTTCAACAAAGCAATCCAAATACAGATCTAAAGAAAACCCCCATAACCCAACTTAGAGAGAAACACGTAGAAACTTTACCTCTGGCTTGCTGTGGAACAATGGGTCTTGAAGCCATCGTCTTCTTCTTCTAATCACTGAAACGGTTCCCCCAACGTCCAATCTCTTCAACTTCACTTGGATAACAACAACAAATCTCTGAAACTCCCACTTTTCTCTATATGGCTGAAGCGAGAACCAGCGAAGATATTCCCCTATTTGAAGTCTCGCCGGCCGTCTCTTCACTTTTGCAACGGTCGAATCTCTTTTGATTTCTTACCCTTCGATCTCTCTGCCAATCCAACGGTCCTGACTTGTCCACCATTTCTCACAGCCGTTAGTGCACGCAGTTACCGTAGGGGCTAGAACTTAGAAGTTATAAGGTAACCCCGTTTGGGTTGACCCAGTTAAAACGTATAGTACCGCAGAAATATAGTGCTGCTCCCCAATTACTAACCAAGATGGTAATTGGACCTGGCCCAACCCGACTCTAAGTTAACAGATTAAACTCGTATTGGCCGGCCCTCAAGCTCGGTTGGGATTGCCTAGGCCAGACCTAACTTGAGGCCTAACACTTATAACGAAATCAACCTTATTTAAAAACAGTTCAGGTCAGGTAGAATCTGGCTAATAGGTTGGGCTTCCTCAAGCTAGGGCTGATGCTCAGTCCCAATCAAGCTTCGGACTAGCTCTCAACAATAGCGTTTAGCTGGAGCCAACTCATTATCATTCCTAATAACAAAAAATCTATTGCTCAAAATAGATTAATTGGACTTAAACTTGAATTTAGATCTAAATATAGATTTAGAAAATTTTTTATGAGACCAATTAATTATTGAAAATCAAATTAACCCATCCTAAAATTAATATGTCAATATAAATTTAAACAAACTCAAAACTTAAATATTTTAATGTAATCAAATTATGACTTAAAAATGTTTTAAAGTTTAAATTTTGAATTTTAAGAGGCTAAATCCAGTCCGAGCCATTTTCATCATAAGCTTATAACTCCAATAGAAACTTTTTCTATCTTTGTGGGATACATTTTTTCTTGTCTTTTAAATTTTTATTATAAAAGTTAGTGCTAAATTTTTAATTAAATTATGTGCATAATCCAAATGTTGATTTATTTCCTATTAGATATATTTTATCATGTAAGTCCATTGAGTAACATGATAATGAGTTAGCAACAATTTGATTAATTAGTTTATTGCTTCTCCTTGGAGCAACTTGTAAGGAGACAGCTTTAAGTCACGAAAAATTACTCATTTGTGATTGTAACTATAAGATCACATATTCAAGTCACAAAAATAATCTCTTTGTAAAAATACAAATGGATGGCTATGTATGTCATAACTCTCCCTAGACCCCGCAAAGAGGGGAACCTTGTATATATACATAGAAATGAGTTAGGTTGAGTCGGACCAGACTTCCCAGGAGACAATTTGAATTTGACCTAAAATTCAATCAAGATGTCTAATATGAGAACGATTTCGAGTCGGGCCGAGTTAGATTAGCATAATTTGCCATTAGTGTGAAGGAGGCTAAGTTAACCAAAAACAAGGTAAAGAAAAAGGAAAACCAATCAATAAAAATTGCAACTTTGTTACAAGAGAGACTATTGGCAAACAAAAAACTCAACCTAAAAACACTAGATAAAATGATTAGTAAGAGAAGACCAAACCAATACAACATCAAGCAATGAACACACACACACCTTGAGGAGGGTGATGAATGAAACTTGCTATTAGGCAAATAAAAAACAATGCCTAAAAATTGAACAAGACTACATTAGGGGAGATTGAGAAGCAAAATACAACA
>JAOSBO010000003.1:1728918-1739401 GCA_027563915.1 Erythroxylum rotundifolium
TATGATATTTTTATCATGTTTTTACCTCATAACTTGGAATCTGTGTGCGCGTATGTTTGTTGGTAAAGCTAAGAAGCAAGCGTGTTTTAGGAACAAGAAGAAGAGAAGAAGAAGTGGGTTGTGGTCAAAAGTCATAGAACCTTCAAAGTTCAAACCCTAGTTGTCTGAAATTCTTATATTTTAAGTTTATATTTCCTCGAAAAGTTGGGGACCATAATTACATTGCAAGCTGGTGCTTGTAAAATTACAAAATTCATAATCTTTTTGATGAGTTCATAGTAATGGTTCGAACTGTTAGTTCTGTTCATTTATCTTATTTCAGTACTGTAGACATTAGACAGAAGCACGAAAAGCGGAGTTATTATTAACTTCTGAACTTTGCTATTTGACAAGATAATAATAACTTTTTGACACTTTATGGATTCAGAAGCTAATAATAACTTTTTGACATTCTTTATACATTCAGAAGAAGGGGTCGAGATCAATGGCTAGAAATTATTCTGTGCAAAGGACTCGTCTTTTCTGAGAGGTAGGCAAAAGTCTTAAGTTTGCTGGAGCAAGTCAAGGTTCTCTACACATTGTTAATCCAAAATACAAAGTCTAAGAGTCCTAACCAGCATGAATTCAACTGAAACAATTGCCTCTGTATCTGACTGTATTAAACATGGAAAATTTGTTTCAATGTTTGTCTCCCTATCAGTGAAGAATAGTCCCACTTTGTATTAAGATCAATGCTTGGATTTTCTTATTATTCCAGACGCACTCGAACATGTGACACGTTATCATAGAGTCATTGCAATGATGTACCAATGATAGACAGTCGGAGATGTCACCAGAACTGCAGTCGGCGAAATGATAAGAGTTACCTCCGGCCGTGCGCCCAATTCCTGTTATTATTTCGAAGTTTTCCGTGTGAAAATTTATGGTGTCCTTGCTTGGGGAGATTATGCAAATCCAAGACTTGGATTGTCCTCTGCCTCTTTGCTGTTAAAGCAGAAAGCAGAATATTCTTATCAATAGCCAATTCATAGAGATGAAATTTAAGTCAGTCTCAAGTTGGAATGATTCTTCATCCTCTGACGAAAATCGGGAAAGAAAATGAAAGTAATGACTGACTGATATATATCTGAGATAAAATAATAGGTAGCACTTCAAGGGGAATACTGACCATTCTCAACTTGCTGATAACTCTCCTGGAGTTTTCTCTTGGTGGCTTCAAGCTTCATCTGGACAGCGGCTTCATCTGAACACTTAATTTTCCAATTGAAAACAAAAAACAGAGACAAGATAAAATCAGACTCCGTATGATCAAAATGCATTAAATTTTCATACCAGGACCTGCTTTCAATTTAATGCTTACATCTTGTTGACCACTTAAATGCCTTTTCTGGTTTGTAATCTTTTCGGATTTTGCCTGAGACTTTAATTGATTACGTGGATTGTTCTCCACACTTGTGTTTTGAGGTCTTCCAGGTCCAGAATCATTGTTCAATGGCTTACCTGGCTTCATGGGGGCTACTTGTCTTTTCGCTAGCTGACTATTGTTGCCCTGTGCTACATCATTTGCCTCGATTGTGGTCTGCTTCTTAGTCATATTTTGGTTCTCAATTGATGGCTTTCTTCCTTTATCACCATTCTTGTTAAATTCCCCACTACTTCGAGGATCTGAAACAAAATTCCCAGTTCAGAATCATGAATCTAGGAATTGAGGAATTCAGATATAGAACTGAAGATCAAAAGCTATCTACGTAAAGCACAGGAGATGGAAAATCAACTCACTTCCATTATCATCCAAGTCATCGAAGAACTGCACAGAATAATTAAAGAAAAAGGAAAAGACAGAATCGATTAGTCATCAAGAGGAGCCCAAGCAACTACATTGCCGAAATCAAACCAAAAAAGAAAACAAGAAAGACAATACCTGTGAGAGCTCCATTGAAATGGTTTGAGTGGCAGTGAGAGCTATTTCATGTAGAGGTGGGGATGGAAGCCCTGCTTCTTCTACTTCGACAACAGATGGGTTAACAGACTCGGGAGTACCCTCATCACCTAAAACCATTAAAGTAAATCAGACTCCAGAAATACCTTTGGATTACAAACATGGAATGATGGTAAACATTAATACTACCAAACAAGTTCCCACCTTTAATAGCCTCAGTAGAATTACACCACTCATCCACCAAATCCTTCCAGCGGCTGCATTTAACCGAAAAGGATGTTTAATAAGTAGATGTTCTCCGGTCAATTATTCGCCCCGATCAATTATAATGACTAAATATATAAACTAGATCTCAGTACACGTGTAGCCACGAGGATCTTATTCAGAGTTTGGCTAGATGTTCATTATACAATAAAATAGACCCATGATGTAATACATCAACATCATGTCATTTGATAATAGAAAAAGATTTAAACCATTATGAGACGAGATAAATAAGTTCGTACTTTATCAGGGTTCGTGCAAGCCGGCGAATCCGACCCGATCCATGTCTTCTGAGGACGTTGACAGCCTTTCCAATCTCAGTTGCCTGGTGAAAGACAAGCACAATTAGTTGAAGAACTCGGTTGTAGAACCTATGTAACATGGTGGAAAAAGATTCTTGGACTCCAGATAAACAAACCTTTAGGATATCCACAGTCAAAGCCATCAGTTCAATCCTTCTCAATGACTCAAACAACACAGAATCAGACTGCCAGAAGAAAGAGACAAAGGAAAATCAATTGGACACTAGTAAAAAGAAAGGAAAAATATACATAAATCTTGGAGCAGTTACCACCAAAAAACCACATATCTGCTCAAACTTGAAGACTAAAATCAAAAGAAATCCACAGAATCATCTAATTCAACAGTCCAATCAATCAGAAAACCTACAAAGACTTAAGTTGTAGTCAACAACGGCACTATAAGGTCATTTATACCTCTTCTTGGCTAGCCTGAAGAATGTCCTTGATCCTCAACACTTCACCAACAATTTGTGACTCTTCCTCAATCTCATCAGTCAAAGCCTCAACCTCTCCATAACTATAGTTACTAACCATCTGATCACCATTCATATTCAACTCTCCATTGTTACAACTATTAGCGTTGCTCTCTTTACTATCAACTCCATGCTCAAATTCACATCCACCTTTAATATCAATTTCTATATCGTCGTCGTCGTCGCCATGATGTACATCACCACTACCGCCATTATTAGAACCATCCCGTGTCTTGCAACCATCACTCTCACCGTCACCGTCATGAGCAGGTACCGCCAGTTCGACCCAGTTGCATCCGGAGCACCGAGTCAATCTGCAAGAAAACAATCGCTCCGCAATTCGATCTCTCCTCAGTCGGAACTCTTCGGGACAGTCCGAGGCAGCGACCATAATACCATGGTCGATGATAACAAA
This sequence comes from Erythroxylum rotundifolium, assembly GCA_027563915.1. Taxonomy (NCBI): domain Eukaryota; kingdom Viridiplantae; phylum Streptophyta; class Magnoliopsida; order Malpighiales; family Erythroxylaceae; genus Erythroxylum; species Erythroxylum rotundifolium. The sequence goes on from JAOSBO010000003.1 coordinate 1,732,312, forward strand.
GATATCAGAATTCGCTTCCCCGAAATAGTTCCTCCAGTAATCAAGTGATCCTTGTTTCATTGTGAACCGATTACCCTGATCCAGAAATCTATCGTCACGGTTATTATGATTGCTATACTATCTTTCTATGCTATTTTAGAACTACCCAGAAACCAGAAATTAATGTTCGTCGGTTGTTACAACCAGAAATGAAAGATGAAAAAGCACCGACTTTGAAACCAACCCAGAATCAAAAACCAAAATCCAAATACGAACATCAAGAAACAACTCGATCGGAAAGAGAATTTGGGGTCACTAAGTGATGGGAATCAATAAAAAATACGATCTTTACAATCCTTAGTTGACTATCATGTGGCTTTTTGTTAATCCTATCTTCATATTTTTCCTTATTGTTTTTGGAATCCTTGCACGAGATGGAAATTTAACTGAGAGGGAGAGGGAGAAAGAGAGAGAGAGAGAGAGGGATAGAGAATCTGATAATCTGTCAGAAACAAACGTGGGTTTATGTCGGTTAGATTAGGGTTTTTGTTTTTCGATGGATTCAGGCAAAAAAAATTTACCAGAGAAAGAAATTTTCTTTCTTTCACTACGAACTTTCTCGAAAAAATTTGTTTTCAACTCTTATCTCTGGTCGTGTATGTGCTTGGGAAAGAAGAGTACGGGCATCTTAGTTCTGTTATCAGCTGGTCTAAGATTAGCTGGGTAAATGAACCATACTAGGTGTGCAATTTTTGAAGCTAGCAAACTCACCAATTGCTGCCCTGTAATATGCAACCAAGTCAAAAATACTCCCACAAGGAACAAAAGAAAAACGAAAGTATCGTTGTAGCAGGCTGTCGAAGGACTTTAATTCAGAATAATACCAAATACAGCAAGCACACAGGGTCTGAGGATTTACACTGTTTTTATATCCTGCAGACTAACTAATAAGTCATTGGACCGTTAAAGCAGTTTACACAGTTTACGTAGTGTGTTTGTACAGATGATAACTTGAACAACGACATGCAAGCCATGCAATTACGTAGTGCAAGCCATGCAACATTGTATCAGCCACATAAACCAAGCAATTCAACGTCCAACTGCATTAAGTAGCTAAGAGAAACATCAACCAACGCTGTCCCATTTTCCACCATCAATGCTGTCCCATTTTCTAACATAGATTATGTAATTTCAGCATACATAATATATTTTCCTTATGCTACCGTTATGTTACTAAACTTGTGTAATATTGGTGTTTACAAAACATTGAAAAGGTCTCACATTAAGAGTGTTAAGAAGAATGTCTATTTTTCTTTGGCAAAAAAGAATTTAAACCCCATTGTTTACACTGAAACTTGCCTAACATTTCAGCGCGTTTAAAATAAACTTTAACATTTACAAAATATTCAAAATGAACTATAACATTTGAAAAACATTCAAAACAACCCTTTATTTGATGAAACTATTAATAGAGTTAGACCTCCGTCTGTCAATTAAATAATGACATGAAAAATTTTTTATGGCATGAATTTTTAAATTTTTTTTATTACAATGAAACCACACACATATAGATGTGTATTTTTTTAAAAATAAAAGTGAGTCCCACTCAAGACTAAACACCGCATACTTGCTGTGTACGCGATGCTTCCCTTCCATAATGTTTTGCTATGAAATTGTTTTAGCGTAATTATACAAATTACAATGCCTCAGTCTTTATCATCATCAACAACAACAACATCAAAACTTGCATATTCTAAACCTAGTAATGTTTTAAAAGGAATTCCATGTTTGATTTTGTCTTCAATTGATTTGTCTTTCTTGGTTTCCTTGTCACCTTGATCTGAAATTGATAAAATATGTTCCTTCTTCTTATGATCAGTCTGAAAATGGAATATGCTGTGGAATTATCGCTTGAAGTTGGGAATGAGTGATTCTCGTCACTTGGGTTTAATACTCTAGGCCTCTTAGGTTTAACCTCCACCACCTTCTTCAACAGATCTTGTTGTCTCTAATCTAGGTAATTTCAGGGATAAATCTAGAGGAGGCCAATGCACAAGCAATAATTGGCATCTAGAATACTAACATGCCATAAGAGCTAATGCTTTAGGAATACCTAATTGCACTCTTTGGCTTTGGCTTAATACGAAGTGGTAATGGAACTAAAGGAGGAGAAGAATCTGCCAAACTTTCAACTTTATGTTTGTAGGTTAAGGGCAAGTGAGACAATAAGATAACAAGGAGATGTTAAAGAACATTATTGTTTATGCCTCATTTCAATTATAGGTGCCAACCACATTATCAATAAGAATCGCATCACTACGTGAAACATTACGATTACATATTAAGCCACCTCCATCTGATAGGTTATGGATTGGTTTCACATCCATGCTTGATGTAGATTTAAACTTGGAGTCTTCTCTTAGGGAGCATAAGATTAGTGATGGACACATTGCTTTGTTTCTGATTAATCGATTTAGGGTAAGCATAGTGCATTCCTTAAAGTTTCTTCTAAAAACTATTCTCATCGAAATATCCAACACAATGATAAAGATTTCTTAATGCATTTGCTTCTATATGGCTTCCTAGGAGCAATTATATACTAAATTGCCTGGATTGTGTGTCCTTATTGATGAAATTTGTCTTTATCGCAAGTGATGCTCATTTAACAAGGCATGTTTCATTCTTGGCCTTGTATATAATCAACACTTTGACATGCTCTTTTGCATCACCTCGAATGCCTCTTTGAGAGTTTTTTGGAGGTTATGTTTGGGGCTTTGATTTTCTAATTTAGATTGAGTTGAGTTATTTTGAGCAATCACATGGAAGTGTAATTAGTAAAACATTGATGTTGACTAACCTTATGTAGTTTTATTGCAGGCTAGCATTTGAGAGGCTTTGGTGCTTCCAAATTATGAAAGTGTATGCATTCGATGGATGATGGGAGCAAAGTATGACTAGGTTCCTAGAAAATTTCCTCCTTTTGTATGGATTAATCAAGAAGGCCCTAGCGATCATACCGCTACACCTGCTGTTTTTAGCTACCAATCTGATGAGGCAAAAATTGAGGCAAAAACTAATGAAGAAATCATTTGTGATCACTAGGAAAGCAAGCATCAAAAAGCTAGGAATGCCGAGGGTAGTTACAGCCAATGTCTAATTCGATAAATTCTTTGATAGGCTCATTGAGCCCAAACAAGAGAATTTGAATCAGTAAATCTTTATAAGAATTGGGAACTCCTTTGTTAGCAAATGAGGAGTCTCAAGAATTTTTTGAACAAGAATTAACACCACAACACCACACTTCACTGTCTAGAACTCTATCAAATATGGAGAAATAGAATCTTTAAAGTAGGACAAATAGAATAATTATTAACTAGTAGCTAAAAGTACAAATTTAGAAATATGATCGATATTGAGTTGTTGAAATATCATGTTTTAAGGTTAAATTTAGGCTAAGAATGTAAAATTTTCAGATTTTGTATGGTTGGAATTTTAAGGTTTGATTGTTGAAATTTTAGGTTTAGGATTTCAAGTTTAATATGGTTGGAATATGGGTTTGAAATGGATAGAATGTAGGTTTAAGAGTATTGAAATTTAGGTTAAGGTTGCTGAAATTTAGGAAAGAACACAAAGAATAGATAGTAGGAAACTAGGAATCACTCTTAGAAGAAAACATCACATCTTTTAGTTGAAAACTCAAGTTCGTAGAAAAATTTCAGATATCTTCTTATTGATGAAAGATTGAGTACATATATATAGAGTTCTTATAATCCTTATTCTAGCAGGAAAAGGATTTTTAATTTAAATCATATTGTAATTGAAATTCTATAAGTCCTAAACAACTGGAATATCATTTCTAATGTAGGATAAAATAATACTACTACTTCCTATCTAATAAGAAATCTTAATACAATATAGATTTTAGCCTTATCTTTGATGTTAATTGAGTTCCCAATCCTCATCCCACCAAATTAAAACTTGTGATTAATTGATCTTTCCTCTTTTATTTGTCTTATAAATTTTAAGTTCTTTTGCATCAATTCTCCCTGACTTGTTTGAAGTCATCCTCGACGTTGAATGTGATAAATATTGATCATATAAGTTTGAATTCAACTTCTGAAATTCAGATTCTAAAATCCAAGTGTTGTTAGAAATCGGTCTTCCTTTCCACTTAACAAGAAATTATTGATATCCTCTATCTTTGATAGCTATAATTTGTTCGTCAAGAATGTCTTCTATCTCTTCTTTAAGATTAGGAATGGTTGGAATTCTTACAGTTGCAATAGGGGATGGCTCATAATCTTGTTCACAATAAATAGTTAAATCTGCAACATTAAATATAAGACTTATTCCCATGTCACTTGGTAATTCCAAAATATAAGCATTAGCACTTATCTTTTTGATAATCTTTTAAGGTCCAACATTTCGTGAATAGAGTTTCTTATATTTTCCTTTATGAAAATACTCTCAGCGAGTCCTAACCATCATCATATCTCCTTTATTGAATTCTACAATTGACGATGCTAATCAACATGCTCTTTACAAATTGCTAGTTGATATCTTTCGTCATGTCTCATCAAAGATGTCCCTCATATGTTGAGAAAAACCTTTAGCTTCAATTTGGGTTGTTAGTGGTAAAGGAACCAAATTAATAGGCTTTCTTGGTTGAACTCCTAAAACTAAGTTTTCAAATTGTCTCCAACCAACACATTAACAAGTCTCCCAAGCTTCTATTCAACACCTTCGTTTGTCTATCAATTTGGGAATAGAAAGAACTTGGAAATTGAAGCTTCGTATTTAATGTTTTCATAAAGTTCTCCAAAAATAGTTCATAAACTATACGTCATGATCAAAGATGATGATTAAGGGTAATCCAAATAGACATACAATCTCTTTGAAGAATAGTTTAGTAGTGTGGACAATATCATAAGTTTTGACCAATATATCTGCAAATACTTTCATAATTAAACCATATGGCTTCTCTACAACATAGGCATCAAGAACATACCCATCACTACTTCTTGTAGTCAGAGACACTAACTTACCGTCATTGCTGAATTTTGACTTTGGAATTGTACTCACATCTTCTCCTTTATTACTATGTTGTACTAATTATGTATCTTCATTCAGGTCTGCTTCTCCGTCATCAAGCACTACAACACAATCTTTATCAACAATACTAAGGGCATCATCAAGTTTTGAATTATTAAGCTTTGAAACCCTAAGTAGTTGCTAGTAAATTTTTTCATCTTCCAGTTCTATTATATTTGCTTGTTGTCTGATTCTTTCAGCCTGCTGCTTTGATGTTTCAGCTTGTTGTCCTTGTGTTTTGATTTGTCGTTCAAAGGTTTCAACCTATTTTTTAGGTATTTCAACCTCTAGTTAGGTATTTCAGCTTGTTGCTTAAGTGTTTAAACTTATTTAGTTATTTCAACTTTAGAGCTAGCCAAAGAATCCACTTGGTTATGTTTTTATTCATCTTTAACACTTTGATTGTCTCCCATTATCAATCTCTCTGTGCCATGAAGCACTTGAACATCATCTACATATAGGTTTGAAGATTCTAATTTGTCAGTTGAAAGAGATGTGTCATTAGTTTTGCCACCCATGATAAACACTTCTTTTAAGGTAGTGGTTCCTAAATTTGAAGAATGAAAATCAGTACATGATTTTTCAGTAAAGTTTTTTGCTTGCGCTTTATGTTGTTGATTAATATCAATGCCTTCATCTTGCTTATTATCATGTTCTCCATGTTTAGTATCAAGTATAAGTTGTTGGTTGCTATAATTTTTTTATTAGAATTTTTAGTTTTAAGGAATGTATGTCAAGGTTGTCTAGCCTCCCCAAAATTTTCGAACATGTTTTCGTATAGACGATGTTCCATGTAAATTGGTTCTTGATGTACTCTGTGAATGGGGATCATCGATGCCCATCCTTTTTGCAATTTAGAAGTATTTCATCTTGCTCTAAGTCGCTAAGTATTCTTCTTACGAGTTTCGATTGTGAACCAAAGTTCTTATACCAAATTGATGTAAGACAAATAAAAATTTTATTAACTAATAGCTAAAAGCACACATTTAGAAACATAATCGATATTTGGGTGCTGGAATATCAAGTTTCAAGGTTAGATTTAGGCCTAGAACGTAGAATTTTCAGATTTTGTATGACTGAAATTTTAAGGTTTGATTGCTAGAAATTCAGGTTTAGGATTTCAGGTTTAATGTGGTTGGAATATATTTTTGAGATGGTTTAAGAGGGCTAGAATTTAGGTTAAGGTTGCTGGAATTTCAGGAAGAACATAAAGAATGGATAGTAGGAAATTATGAATCACTCGTAGGGTCTAAAAATCACTCTTAGAAGAAAGTATCACACATTTTAGTTGAAATGTTAAGTTCGTAGAAAAATCTCATATTTTTTGTTATTGATGAAAAGTTGATTATATATATACAAAGCTCTTATCATCCTTATTCTACTTGGAAAAAGATTTCTAACTTAAATCTTATTGTAATGGAAATTCTATAAGTCTTAAACAACTAGAATATCATACCTAAAGTAGGATAAAATAATATTACTAATTCTTATCTAATAAGAAATCCTAATATAATATAGATCGGACTTATCTTTGATGTTAATTTAATTCTGAATCTTGTCCCACCGAATTTAAACTTGTGATTGATTGATTTTTTCTTTTATTTCTCTTATAAACTTTCATTTCTTTTGCATCGATCCTGCTCTTGAAGAAGATGGAGAAACTTTAACGGATCGATCCTGCTCTTTAAGAAATCCACTCTCTGCTTTTCTTTTCCCAATTCCTTTTCAATGGTGCGGAAAACTGTTGTTGTAACTCTTATTGTTTTGTAACGTCAACATATAAAAGGAGAGGAAAGGGCAGTTGTTTAAAACAAAACCCTAGGAACTCTAAGCTTTATTTAACAAGCCTAATCACCATTATTTTGGGTCGACTTTTATATTAGAGTCCATGACAATAAAATGAGCCATAATGATTAATTAATAAAATTAATCTAACAATCTCTCACTTGGCCCATGTTATGACTTGGTGATTCAACAAGAAAACTTGCAGTGCACACAATACATTGAATCAATCAAATCA
>JAOSBO010000003.1:1739501-1752016 GCA_027563915.1 Erythroxylum rotundifolium
TATCTGGCTTCATGGGAGCTACTTGTCTTTTCACTAGCTCACTCTTGTTGCCCTCTGCTACCACATTTGCCTCTTTTATGGTCTGCTTCTTAGTCACATTTTGGTTCTCAATTGATGGCTTTTTTCCTTTATCACGGCCCTTGTTGAATTCCCCACTGCTTTGAGGATCTGAAACAACATTCCTAGTTCAGAATCATGTATCTAAGAAGTGGGAAAGTCAGATATAGACCGAAGATCAAAAGCTATCCAAGTAAAAGCACAGGAGATGGACAATCAACTCACTTCCGTAATCATCCAAACCATCAAAGAACTGCACAAAATAATTACAGAAAAGGGGAAAACCAGAATCAGTTAGTCGTCAAGAGGTGCTCCCAAGCAACTAAACTGCCCAAATCAAACATAAAAACAAACGAGAAAGGCAAGTACCTGTGAGAGCTCCATTGAAGTGGGTTGAGTGGCAAAGAAAGCTATTTCATCTAGAGGTGGAGATGGAAGCCCTTCTTCTTCTTCTTCTTCTTCTTCTTCTTCTTCAACAACAGATGGGTTAACAGACTCGGGAGTACCTTCATCAACTAAGACCATTAAAGAAAATCAGACTCCAGAAATACCTTTGGATTGCAAACATGGAATGATGGTAAACATTCAATATTTACCAAAAAAGTTCCCACCTTTAACAGCCTTAGTAGCATTACACCACTCATCCACCAAATCCTTCCACCCACTGCATTTAACCGAAAAAGGATGTTTAATAAACAGATGTTCTCTGGTCAATTATTCGCCTCAATCAATTATAACGGCTAAATATAAGGAGATCTTTCAACAAAGACATTTCAGATATTAGCTAATTCAGAGCGTGGCTAGATGTTCATTGTACAATAAAATAGACCCATGATGGTAATACATCAACACCATGTCATTTGATAATGGAAAAAGAAGTAAACCATTATGAGACGAGATAAAAAAGCTCATACTCTATTAGAGTTCGAGCAAGTTGGCGAATCCGATCCGATCCATGTCTTCTGAGAACATTGACAGCCTTTCCAATCTCAGTTGCCTGGTGAAAGACAAGCACAATTAGTTGAAGAACTCAGCTATAGAACCTATGTACCATGAACGAAAACAGTGTATGATACTTGGTTTCCAGATAATCAAACCTGTAGGATATCCACAGTCAAAGCCATCAATTCAAGCCTCCTCAATGACTCAAACAACATAGAATCAGACTGCCAGAAGAAACAACCAAAACAAAACCAATTAGACACCATAAAAAATTAAAAACCATGCATAAATCTTTGAGCAATTACCCCCAAAAAACCACATATCTGCTCAAACTTGAAGACCAAAATCAAAAGAAATCCACAGAATTATCTAATTTAACAGTCCAATCAATCAGAAAACCAACAAAGACTTTAAATTGTAATCAACAACTGCACTATAAGGTCACGCATACCTCTTCTTGGCTAGCCTGAAGAATGTCCTTGATCCTTAACACTTCACCAACAATTTGTGACTCTTCCTCAATCTCATCAGTCAAAGCCTCAGCCTCTCCATAACTATAGTTACTAACCATCTGACCACCATTCATATTCAACTCTCCATTGTTGCAACTATTGGCGTTGCTCTCTTTACTACCAACTCCATGTTCAAACTCACATCCACCTTCAATATCAATTTCTATGTCGTCGTCGTCGTCATGATGGACATCACCACCACCGCCATTATTAGAACCATCCCGTGTCTTGCAACCATAACTTTCACCGTCACTGTCATGACCAGGTACCGCCAGTTCGACCCGGTTGCATCCGGAGCACCGAGTCAATCTGCAAGAAAACAATCGCTCCGCAATTCGATCTCTCCTCAGTCGGAACTCTTTGGGACAATCCGAGGCAGCGACCATAATAGCATGGTCGATGATACCAAAGATATCAGAATTTGCCCCCGTGAAATAGTTCCTCCAGTAATCAAGTGATCCTTGTTTCATTGTGAACCACCGATTACCCGGATCCAGAAATCTATCCTCAAGGTTATTATGATTGCTATACTATATTTCTATGCTATTTTAGAACTTCCCAGAAACTGGAAATCAATGTTCGTCGGCTGTTACGACCAGAGATGAAAGATGAAAAAGCACCGATTTTGAAACCAACCCAGAATCAAAAACCAAAATCCAAATACCAACATCCAGAAACAACTCGATCGGAAAAAGAATTTGGGGTCACAAAGTGATGGGAATCAATAAAAAATACGATCTTTACAATCCTTAGTTGACTATCATATGGCTTTTTGTTGATCCTATCTTCATATTTTTCCTTATTGTTTTTGGAATCCTTGCACGAGATGGAAATGGAGAGGGAGAGAGGGAGAGAGAGAGAGGGATAGAGAATCTAATAATCTATCAGACACAAACGTGGGTTTATCTCGGTTAGGTTCGGTCTTTTTTTTTTTTTGATGGATTCAGGCAGAAATTTTTTACCAGAGAAAGAAATTCTCTTTCTTTTACTACAAACTTTCTCGAGAAATTTTGTTTTCAACTCTATCTCTCTCAGACTCACACTCTCTTTCTCTCCGTTTGTGTTATGTTATGGATTCTCTGCACAGAGAAACCAGGTGCTGCGTGGAGGGTTCAAGACAGGATTTTGGTTTTAAAAAAAAAAACAAAACCAGAACCACTTTCCTTGAAGCAACTAATAAAATTTCATTTTCTTTACTTATTTATTTTTTATTTAAAGTCATTTTAGTTTACTCAAATCTTGGATTTGTTTGTTTGTTTGTTGAATATTTTACTGCTTGGTGAATAGATTTTCATGATATTTGGATTACATAAATCTCTGCTACTGTTTATGTTTTGACCAGCCACATTGAAATTTTGTAAGAACAAGTTGTCCTTCAAAAGGATATGTATTTCTTTTCCATAATCATTACTTCTTTTGCACATATACGCACATTTGGGTTGAAGTTGTATATTATGAAAATTGAATGTAGTTGCACCTATCTTGACCGATATACAACAGTCGGTGTATATTTTAGTTTTGATTATAACTAAATATTTATTTATTCTTAGTTGTCAATATATTCTAATACTTTATGGATAGAGTTGAAAAAAGATACTGAGATGCTTATTTTTAGGCGGTTTTAAGACCAGGTGCGTTGGGTCAAACGTTTGATTTAGGACTCGGGACTATGTAGAGTCGAGATACGAAACCAAAACATGAAAACTCGGCGACTGGCCTCTGAGTTAAAGTGACGGGAGGTTCACTCAAGGTCCGAGAGTGGGTAATTGGGTTCTTCACACGTGGCAGTTTCAACCCAAAACAGAGAACGTGTCGTGGAGTTGCTTGTTTTGGGTGGTCTTTGTTTATGAAATTAGCTTCTTTCTTATCCGATAAAAAGAAAAGGAAAAAGACTTTGTTTCGAGGTTTTGATAAGCATCTGACTTTTGAGGGTTAAAGTCCGCACAAGGTGGTTTTGGAGAATAATTTGACTTCGGTTCGTAATTTTTTCTTAGTTTTTGGGTTAGGGGACAATTTAAGGTAATTTCGAATTTGTCAAGTCAACATCATTCTTATTATATTTTTAAGTCATTTATACACACAAAATCCTCTATTCTTATAATGTTATTTAAATCTTGTGTAAGTTAATTTTGTTCACATATTTATATGAATTTCAGCTTTACTACTCATATCTAAGTTTTGTGTGTAGAAAAACTTTAGTCACGGTATCTCTACTACTTTGTTACATGCATTCTGACTATTATTTTTAATTTGTTAATTCTTGTATATCTCTTTCTTTTATCTTTTTGTCAAATTTAATTTATATGTGATTCTCCTACCTGTATATTTGATTGACCAACTGGACATCTGCTTGAACAATTGGTCGAGCTTTTCTTCTGTGATTATTATTATTATTATTATTTCTATTTGTCTTATTATTATTATTATTCTTATTATTATTATTATTATTTTGTCTTCTAAAGTTGCATCACAATCTTGAATTTTTTTTTTAACTCTTCATATCACATTTGTCTGTAGACCTATCGAAAATAACCTTTCTACTTTATAGGGATAAGGCTGTGTATTATCAGATCTTCCTAGAACCCGCATTAGTGCGGGATTCAACTGGATGTGATGATGATGATGATTTATATGAATTTCACATAAATGTGTGGATGAGATTAATTGACAGATGGTTAGAACTGATTAACAGAAACAAAAAAAATCTAATCCCCATTTTATAGTACCAAATACAAATTACTTCTTAAAATATAGTAAAAAATCAATATCATGACTCACGGAAAAAAATATTAAAATTTTTATAATTTGATAAATTCATTTTTCACCTGATACTTTTAATTACATTGTTTTAATTAAAATGCATTTTAGAAATAAAGACAAGGAAAAAAGTTATAACTTTCAATTGAAACAAAAATGTGATTAACTACTAAAATAATATTAATTTATAGAAAATTTACAAATTTTGATTTTTAATCGTTTTGTTTTAATAAAGTTTTAACTAGTATGGTTGTAATATTCTTAATATAAATTATCCCTACAATAATTATTACACATTTTCATAAACAGGCTGTAACATACAAAAACACGAATCATAAATTTAATTGATATAATATCGAAATATCATCCTTGTAATATCTATTATTGAGTACTACGGGATACGGTTTATAAGTAATGTTCATAATATTCATTAATGTGGATAAATATATCCTAGCTAAGATGTGTCAAATCAAGAGAATATCTATTAATTCTTTAGTTTACATTTTCAAAAATTAATTAAGTAAAAAAGAATAAATATAACAAGTGTATATGATATTAATTATGTAAAATCCGAGTTCATTAATTCACATGTGAAAATTGGAATTGAACTGGTCTTTGATGAATCAAGTCTAGTGTCTGTTGCCTCTCCACTTCCATTTCTGCAATCCCCTAAACCAACTTGCACACAATCTCATTCCAGAGTACTTATCATATGATCATAGACGTTGATAAAGAAGGAGAATCAAGTGAGCTTATGTAGAATTCAGCTAATCCTGAACCAACATAGAAGGAGCACTAGTGGAGAACACTGCAACTAGGTTTTGGTGGTTTATGTTGGGATGATGATGGTGATAATAAGAACCAGATGGCTTACGTTACAGGAAACTTGACGCCGTAACTAGAATCATTCACTGAAGAACCAGAAGCGTTAATGATATGAACAAACGAAGTACATATATTCCATCAGGAAATAAATTATTTGAGTTTATTCTTGTAATCCCATGTATCGTAGGTTTTTCTCTCTTAATCACAGGATTCATAAATCTCAATCACCGGAATTTGATGAGCAGATGTGCTCAAAGAACAGTTAAAAAGTCTGTTGATAACATCATAAGCTCTTGTCAAGAACAGGTACGTAGCAGCAATTTGCAGGCTAGTCACCAAATACATTGGAATTCTTCAATAAAAAGTTTGGGTTATGGAGTATAATATTTACTGAGTTATATCTGATTCTTCCTGGAAGAAACACTTCCATCAGTTGACCCGGTGAAGTAACACTTTCAAATCGATCCTTGAAAACAGAATCGATGTTGATCTCCAGGTTTTAGAGTAAGTGTTGTTGTTTTTTTTTTAATTAAGAACTTGGATTGATAGATAAAAGATCAAGAATAAACGTTAGGAGAAATATAATATTATCTTTTTTGTTTTGTTTTAATACATAAGTAGTTAGTACTGGCTAATTGACAATTTTACTCCTAAAAGAAGTGTACTAGTCAAATAGATTCACTGTCAAAGAAAACTTCCCATTTGTCCCTCGTAATAAGTGAGTGTGTCTCGTTTCGCCTTTGTGGTGGGAATGATGAGGTCGACTCTTCATTTGCTCCGCTGGAGTGTGTGGAATGTTGGTGTTGCTCTGAAAGCTGAAGATGACCGTCTCGGCCATGATGGTGATAAAAACGGGTAGATCCAAAGGATTGTTCCGTTTGCTGAGTGTTGTGATGTTGAGATTCGATACACTGAAATGGTTGTTCGATGTAGGGAAATCGCAGGCCATTGCGTTGAAATCTATTGCCGTTCGATTGGCGGTGTAAGTTTATGTTGTTCGCACCTTCCTCGTGCGTATTGGAGTTTGCCGCATCGCTAAAGATGACGGGAAGAACATCTGATGGAGTATTGTGGAGAAGAACCAGATCGTATGTCTGGTTTTGGAAAATGTAGTATTCTCTTTAGTCTCCTACAACAAAAACGACAACACATAACACAATACAAACTAAACTAATTAGGACAACGACATAGTAAGGACATCGTTGCTTATTAAAGACAAGTTGATTGTAAAGTGGGTAAAAAACTCCTCTCATTTGCACCTTTAAGATGTTAGTGCTTTACAATTAGGGCTAAGAGAATAGTGGTAATTCAAAGGCATCCCAACTCGCTTTCATCATCATATTGACAATATGATAACCTAGCTTTTTACAAAAGGTAGTATTTATTCACAAACACAAGTCAACTAAAGACATCGTTTATACTTTATCTCCATAAAGGTCGTTTAATCACCTATTATTGATATTTGAGATTTTTCTTGCTCTTCCTAGCAGATTTTCTCGTTGCAAATTTTACCTGCACATGAAAATCTCTTGGAATGTCATAGATTTGGTCTGCAACTGATAGAGAATCATAATCCCCTGCTGTCAAATCTAAACTACTTTATCGAGGGGAACCTAGTTCTGTTCCGCATTTTGAGAGATGATATTTTTAGTCCCCCTACTTGTCACTATAATCACTGGAGTTTATCATTATTGTTTGTTCTTCGTTCTCCAACCTAAACTTAGAATTCTCATTTTGCCCAACAGTTGGTAATGGAATCAACATGTTGACTCAATCTATTTGACAATACTCCAAATATTGCAAAATAAACTAATGTACTTTATTTTCCAGACTCTTAGGAGAGGTATGTCTAAATGCTATATTGAGCTTTCCACCCTCAGTACCTAGGATATCAATTGCTGAGTTACCATTAGCATCAATTTGTACATTCGCAACCTCATCATTTTCTATTGTAGAATAATCAACCCCCAATAATTCATCCTGCCATCCAGTTTAAAAAAGTTTTCATGTAGGAACCCATTTCTTGATTGAATTATAAGACTTCTAAGGATATGTTATCTTAATTTCAAAATTTTCAATCTTTCCAGTTTCACTTAATTTGGGTATTGTTAAATAATCAGGTAATATGACATTCATTTTTACCTCTATACAGATTTTTCATACCCAATTCGCTTCATTTTAGATGTTTGAACATCCATACAAAGACGCTTTCCTAAAGAGTTCGCTAAAAAAACTCAATCCTTCAATTGTCAAAAATTTTAGTGGCAAATTGTAAAACTGCACCTAAATAGGAAAAATTCTACACATTCCCTATCAAAAATTATCCTAGGTTTTTACTTTTGAATAAATATTGGTTGGCCCCCTATATATCAAGGTCTCATTTTCAGTATTTCATTCAAATTACTATCAACAGTAAATTTAAACAGAATAATGTCATCATCTATAAGTAAAGTTTTCTCCAAACCTTTCTTATCTTATCGTAAAGTAGCCCAGGCATTGATGATTGAAAATGTGGGCCTCTTACTTCAGAAGGATCCCACTAAGGCAATAGACCAAGCCATCGCTCCGGCTTACAGCAATTCAATATGTGGACTAACAACACCATCCTTCATAGCATTTAAGTAGTATTCAAAGTGTCTTAGGCTGTTACACGTGAATTTTTTTTGTTGAAGCACCAGTCTTGGGGGAGAGATTATATGAATCTGAAGCTATTGAACTTACCCCTTTTTCATATGCATTCTTTTGACCAACCTTTTGGGTGAGCACAAGAAAATCTTCAATGGATAAGAGGTGAAGGTGCCTCATCCCCTTCTATGAAATTTAGGTCCTTGTTCTCCTACCTCTCCTCAAGTTTCTTTTTCACCATTATCCTCGCATTACAGCTCCTCTATCTCACACTTTTCTCATAGCCCAAACACAACCTAAATCTGCTAATTCTAGAGACCACCAACCAAGCCAGATCTCTAACCCACCAAGTGAGGAGTGACTCAGACCTGAACGCTGGGCGACCCACCAAGGAAGAAGATCTGGGCCAACTACTGGTCCTTCTTCTCGCTCTACTCTTGCGTCGTTTCTGTAGCTAGGCAACTTGGGACCCAGCGGCAATTTCTAGGGGCACAAGGACTCGGGAGTAGCGGCCCAGATCTGAAGAAGATCTGCGCCAGTTACTTTCTTCTCCTTGCTCTGCTCTCGCGTCAGGAGGCAGAAGGTTGGGCCCCGGTAGCGGTGATTCTTGTTTGGCGGCGTGAAGGAATCGTGCTTCCCGATTCTTTTCAGGCTCTAGTGATGATTGTTCTTGTTCTTTTCAGGATCTAGTGTAACAATGATACGTATGTCGCACATCATCTACTAGCAATCTAATAAAAATGTGGACATTGAAGCTAAAAAAAACAATCTAAAATAAGCGACATAAAGAGCACACTAATAGAGGATGAGAAGTTGATGGAAAAACATTGCAACTCCATTGCAACTTCATCGAATGCAATGTTTTGACGTCCTCGTCCTGGTCTAAGCTTGAGCTCATTTTCTTCTTTCATAACATGATTGTCGTCCCTATGATGGCAGATACCTTCAAAGATTAGAAGAACTGCTACTCACCAGACCCACACGCAAGAAGTCCGCCTTCTGGTCTCTCCGTCTCCCTCTGTACTGTCCTTAACTCACACACACAGTAATACATATACAGCACACAATTGAACTTGGCTAAGTACTCATGCCACTTGGTAATTTTTGCAAGTTTGTTGTGCACGTAATACTTTGTAGTGAAGAAACTAAAAATGTTCCTCTTTCGTACCTTCATGTCATGGACTATCGCGAATACTTTTGAATTTGCTCCCCAACATAGAAAGACATGGTAACTGACAACAGTTGTTTATGTCTTTGATCTTTTAAATGACAGGGCTCAAACCGAAGCCCTCCGCATGGAACTACGCCATCACATGTGTCCGGAGGAGGTAGTACGCGGTATTCCACCTGCTCACGGAAGCCACCACCCCACACCATTAACCCCATCTCTTGGTAACTGCGAACCCACCACCAGACCGTAATCCAGGATGTGGAAGTTGAGGTGCACCAACCTTGCCTACGACACCATCAACTCCTGCGAGTGCTCCAACTGGCGGTGGTAGTCCCCAACACCAATCATTGATAACCCACCACCCTCTCCAATCTTTGTTCCAGGCATACCGTGTAATAGCCAATCACCTCCAAGCATGCATTCCTGATCCAAATTCCCCATTCTCATGCAAGTAAGTGCACTTACATATTTGTACATGTAAATTAAAATTAATCTCGTCTGGAAACATGAAATCACATCCATCTGTTGTCTCGTAAAATGCAGCCACTTGAGGACTCATCCAGGGATTTATGGGGTACATTAGGATGGTGGGGTGGTGCATTTGGACCTTAATTGTACTTATCTTGATTAAATTCCGTAGATTCAATTCAGTTTTAAAATTGTTGGAAAAAAGAGACGAAGCTCCTTTGGTCAGTAGAGAAAGTAAAGTAAATTTAGAATCTGATTTTTTAAAAACAAAACTATTTAAAGTAAGAATATTCATATGTTTGGATATTTATAAGAATTCTATTAAAAAAGTTGAGTAAATTCTTATTATAGTGCTCGGTATATAATAGTATTTCATAAAATGTAATTTAATTTTGATTTGTTTTTCCATTTATATTCTTACAAACCGAATAAAAATTGAAATCTTTAAATAATGTTAATTTATAATACAAGTTATATTATTAAATGTTAATTTTTCATTTCTAATATTTTAATCATATAATAATGTTATATCATAAATATAAGATTGAAAAATACTAAAAAAACTCAATCGAAAACAAAGATAAATCTTAAAATTCAAATCAAATATCATAAGTTTTTCTAACATTGAAAATAAAAATATAAATAGTGTAATATTTTTAATTTTATTATTCTGATTAATTTTATCATTCTTAATATTTATTATTATTATTATTTATTTTCTATATTATTATTTATTTTATTATTACTAAATTTATTATTTTTATAAATTACATTTATTATTATTATTATTAATTTTATTATTGGTAATAATAATAATAAGAGTTAATTGTCTACTAATTATTAATTTTATTATTTTTATCAATTATATATTATTATTATTATTATTGATTTTATTATTCTTATTCGTTTATTATTATTATTATTATTATTATTATTATTATTAAATTTCTTATTATTATAAAAGAGTTGTCATAGAGTTGAGAGATAAAAAAAGAGTTGAATTTGCTGATGTAATTTTTAGATTGAATTTCTGAGGAAAATAATCTAAATATGCCAAAGAAGTTATGAGATTTAGAATTTAAGTAAAGCGCTAATACTTTTCTTATTGAAAAAATTGTTACTTTCCTAATAATTCAAAAAATTAATCAAACATAATAATATAAATTTAAAAAAATTTACTTTTCTGAAGCAAGAATTTATGCCAATGAAACAAGGCGGAAGGGTTTTCAATTATTTCAAATCCTTAACGACAATGGGTTCATGTTTTTTCGTTTGTGGTGGTTATTGGAGATTAAGTAGTTGGTCGGTGGCATAATAATTATAATTATACATTAGTTTAAATAACTAAAAATCATATGACAATATAACTTGATATTTAAACAGCAAAAAGTTAATTTTGTTAAATATTTGTTAATTTAGTTAAATTATTTATATTTTAAAAGAAAATTATAAAAGAATTTGAACTTTATCTTAGTTTTACAAAATTAAACGCAAAATTTTAAAAGTATTGATAAAATATTTAAATAATTCATTTACACAAAAATAGCATAATCTACCGTTAAACTTATAGCTAATACAACGACTATCTCATGACTTATTAATGTCACGTAAGATTAAATATTAAAACGATCAAAACATATAGTTTATAACAAGTAATTTCTACCCCAAGTCCCCAACTTCATTTAGTGGAGTTTTTATTGGTTAGAACTTCAATTTTTAAACAATATTTGAAAAATTGGACTGACAGTAAAATTGAAATACAAGAAGTTTAATATTTAAAAGGTTTTATAGGTATTAGCTCATAATAAAATAAGTTAAATGTTAAATAAAAATTAAAATTAAAATATTATTAAAATATATTTTTTATTTATCGAAAAAATTAAAATTTAATTAAAATTGTTGAATAAAAATTAATTGATTTATTATTTTTAACCTATTAATTGATATTGTAATCAATTTTTAACAATAAGAGATATTAAAGTAAATCAAATTAAAAAATTAAATATAAATTTAAAATTTAGCCTATTGAAGATTTTTATATAAACCGATTAAATTGATTTGATTTTTTAATAATTGATTTTAACAAATAATTTTTTTCTGAGAAAATAGTGATGCTTTTTTTTTAAAGATACAACAAAAATTTGTGAAGGATATAATAAAAAAAGAAATAGTGTGTACTTAAGGCTATTATGAATTTGAACTCTATCACACCATTTAAAAGGAAGAATCCAACTTTAACCTGAAGTCAGCAAAAGCAACACTGATTTCTACCAAAAACACTATGGTCGTTGCCAAAGGGTATACTTTGTTGAATTGACGAGAAGTTCTAGTCGTAATGAACACGGCAGAATGGAAGTGTGTCAGGTTTTTTCGCCGTGCTTTCGCCGTGATGACGTGATTTTAGTTCTTTTTTTTTTAATTTCTCGCGAGATGTTTTAGACAAGTTTTAATTATGGGAAGATATTTTTAAGTCATTCATATTCAGATTAATCCCTGTTTTAATTGGCTAAGTTTTTTACAGGAGACAAAGCTCTGGTCTCAACTCCCAAGTTTTAAAAGGCTGCATACATAAGGGGATTCGAATCTGCGACCTCACTTAAACCAGGAGAGCCCCTTACCAACTCACCTACACCCTGAAATTTTTTAGTTCATATTTTTACAATTAATTAGTTAATTGTAATTCATATTATTAATTTATTTAATAATAATTTTTACTTTTATATATTTTGTCAATTATAAAAACAAGTTTATGAAAGTTCAAAATTCCCGAATAAAATTAATTAATTAGATTATTAATTATACTATATTATAAATTTACAATTGAAAATAATTTCATATATTACTAATTTGTAACTTATTTTAATGTAATAGAAGAAGTTAATGCAAATATTTTAGATGAAAATGTAGTTTCTAAATCTTTAAATAGCATCGGAGAATTTGACGCTTTTGACAATAATGAGACGCAACTTTTTTCAAAAATACAATTTTAATTTTTATTGTTATTTTAAGTTTTATATTAGACTCATATTTATTTATTATCAGTTCATTATATAACAATAGACATTTATGTATTTTTTATTTCGATAAAATATTTTATTTTTACTTATTTTTATAAGTTTTATTTCATATTTATTATATACTAGTTTTATAGCGGTTTC
>JAOSBO010000003.1:1815429-1829638 GCA_027563915.1 Erythroxylum rotundifolium
TTTGAACCCTTATGAATTTTCTACGCCTGCATTCACAAATTGTTTTTGTTGACTTTAAGCTTCGAAGTTTGTAGCATAGTCTACTTGTTATGTTGAAGATCTAGTTCCAACAGAGGATTGTATGCTTTATAGTTGGTTAAGGACTGGGTCATATTACGTTATCCTGCATTTGATTGGGACTTTCTTGGTGAGCTGTTGCTGTGTACTTTTGCATGCTTTAAGGTTCAATCTTAGCCATTCAATCATATAACTCTCATTGGCTTAGACATTGTCAATCTTGGGGAAAATGTCGTGTATTGAGGGTTTCTCCAAGTGGTCCAATTGTCAAAGTCAGTGAACCTTTGGTTGGTCGACAATGAGGTGTTGAACCAAGTGGCATGACCTTTAATAAAGAAGAACTCCGATAAAGGAAGCCAGTAGCTCAAAAATAGAAATTTTGGTTTTGTATTTATAGTTGTGGCTTCTGATTAACTGTTGTTTAAAAAGTAGCAATCATTGTGTTCTTATATATAGGTATGGAGGAGGTCCAACATTGGCACGAAAAGTGATTAGCTCTGGTCTTTCGCAAACTGAATTAGCAGTTGAGGTCTATCCTCTCCGTCTTCAACTTCTTGTTACGCCTAAGGGTGACCGTTGGACCATAAGAATAAGCAAGAAGGTACATATTTAACATCACATATCTTTTTATCTCTGCATGCTGTAATAGGGACTGCATAGTATCTCTTGTGAGATATTTGATGAACCATTTGAGTATTTGGTCTCTTAGGTTACTTTTAATCTCATTTTGTTGAGTGTTAAACAAACTAGCAGATATGTACCCCGAAAACATTAATTACATTACACAGCCCATGACACCTTACCCCAGTACATTATCAGTTTATTTACTAGTCTATTGACACCGAAGGCTAGCTTGACCATGGGCATCTCTTTTTAGTACCAGTTCCCCCACCATCACAGTATTACCATCAGTGGCATTGACAGGTCTAAGACATTTATAAATTTTTCAAGTGATGAAATTCTGGATATTTACCTTAAATAGTTTGACCATTATATACATAGGGTTGCTACCAGCTCACATTAGTTTTAGCTTTTACTTTTTGTTACTCCTTTTATCTTTATTTTGGGCTGATTAGTATGTTCAGAATTGATATACATTAGGCAGTACCACCATAATAGTCATAGATTGGAAAACTTTGAAACCTAGATCATTGCTTAGCCCATAACACATGTCAATAAGTAGCCCTTGCTCATCCTCTGAAGCTTTTTCTGTTATGTGAATTTGAAATCTCCAACATGGAATCCTTAGTTCATAAGCACTGGAAAGCTCCCTTTGGTTAAGCATTATCAATCTGTAGTTCAAAATTTCCAGTAGTTACAACCAATATTTTTCACCTCTTGTATTTAGCGATTATAAATTCCATGTTCAAGTTTTTAATAGTAAAATCAATAAAAGTTCATTCACTAACTTGAAGTTTTATTGCTATGTAGAAACTGAAATGACTGATCTCTAAGTTCCACTTATTTTGGCAGGAGACAATTGGAGAGCTTCATAGAAAGGCCTGTGAGATCTTTGATCTGAGTTTAGAACAAGTAAGGTCAAATATCTCATATGTTTTGAACAAAATATATTTGGCAATTCTTGTATTTTGCAGCATGTCCTCTAAATAATCATTATTTTTTCTTATTTTGATGTCCACATTGTTTCTTGACAGGTATGCATTTGGGATTATTATGGACACCGAAAGCATGCTTTGATGAATGACATGGATAGAACACTTGATGATGCGAACATACAGATGGATCAAGATGTGAGTGATAAATTGATTGCCCTGTGTTTTGGAACAATATGTACACGTCTATTGCAAGCGTATCATGTAAAAGTTAGTTTCAAGAATTATATGTGGTTCCAAATCATACTGTGTTGTGTAAATATGAGTGAAATTGCCACTTCATCTGAAAACCATAGTGATTTTACCTTCCACTGCCACAGTTATCTGGTCTTCTTAAAAGCAATACCAAAACCGTATTTGGAATTCCAATTTTTCTACAGTGCCTTATAAGCACTAGGGAGTTATCACTTCTGCTTTATATTTACCTTTTTTTGTTACTCTTACGACCAGTATTAGTTGCAGCCCATTTGAGTTTGGATTCCACACCTCCTTCATAATTGGTACTCTCTATGAAGTCATTGTCTAGTCAAATAGTAAAGTATTGAACCTGCATGGCAACACCTTGAGTTCTGTTGCACTATAGCAGCTTCTTTGTTGCAAAAAAATAAGTAATGTTTGCAAAGAAATGTCTTCTCACACAACATTAGGTGGGAGAGTCAAGAAGTTATCTTTTTGAAAGAAAAAAAATTCTAGATGGAATTGATGGCATTCTAACCTTAGTTTCTGAGGTCTGAAATTGTAGTTTAATGCATTCTGATACTTTCTGCTACATTTTACTTGCACAATTCTTGCTTTCAGCATTGTTTTCCATTCCACTTTGGACAAGCTTGAACCCTCAAACTTTGACTCCTCGGTGACATATAATCACCCTCAAACTAATGGTGCCAAATCACAATGTTTTTATTGCCTCATCACTGTAAGATATATAATCTAGCATTGAGTACAACCCTTTGCATGTACTTCGTGAATGCTGCTGCCATAGTATTCAAGAAATTATGCCTTTTCTCTTTTTAACAGTTGGCTTTTCTTTTCTTCTACAATTAAATATACAGATACTGGTGGAGGTTCTAAACAATGTCAATGGTACTGCGTTGAGTGGTTATAAGAGTTCTATTCAAGACAATGGATCTTCTAAGAAGGAAGCTAGTTCTATTCTTTTAGAGCCTTCTAAGTCAAGCTTCTCAATTGCAGGAGGTCTATCTGCAAGCACAGGTGGTTCAAAAAGCTGTGGTTCAGAGCTTTCACAAGGTCAGAACTCAATAAGTAGGGAGTTGGATAACACATATGGGAGCATTGGTGTTACCACAAGGGGATCTTCTGGTGGCTTGATTGGGCTGTTGAACTTAGGGAACACTTGCTTTATGAATAGCGCAATACAGTGTCTTGTTCATACACCAGAGTTTGCAAAATACTTTCGGGAGGATTATCACCCAGAGATAAATTGGCAAAATCCCTTGGGTATGGTGGTAAGTTGGGGATGCAATGATGTGAATGTCATTTGCCATAATTTTGTGTCATCATGGTTGCAAAAAGTAATTAAACATGCTGTATGAAAAGTTTAGTGTGGTTGCTTGAAGACTTTGTGGTGGAATAGTTCACTGCGCTTTTACCGGACTTAGTTCCAAGGGGTTATCGTCAATTTACATAATAGAGTTTCATAGTTTAATGAGCTTGAATAAGGGTTGATGATCCTGGATTACTTAAAAGCTGGTTACCTTTTTCTCACCTGTCTCTGTCTCCAAACAAAAAGAGTTTCTCTTTAGCCTTGGCTCTTGAGGAACTTCTGCAGGTTCAGCATTTGTCTTTTGGATGCCATCTTTATCATTCTTTTGGTTAAAAAAAAAAAAGGCCTTCTAATCTGTTATTTGTTTCACCATTTGAATATATTCCAAATAACAGAAGTGGAAACAGATGTCTTTTAAGTATGTCATTGTGGGACCTAATGTTGGATTATATTTCTTACAAAATACAACTTTTGAAGTTTACTTATCTACCCTTCGAGTGAATCTTTTACGAGATGTGCACAGTAATTTTGAGAGTAAATTTTATTTAGTGTTGATTTATTTTAAAGTTGTTTGTTTATGGAAGCAATTGAATTTGTGATGGCAAGTTGTTGCAGCCGTTCTGGAATTAGTAGACTATGACTGAATCTTTATTGCCTTTTGTTTATTGAATGAATGTAATGCTTTTTGTAGGGTGAGCTAGCCCTAGCATTTGGTGAGTTACTCCGCAAGCTATGGGCACCAGGACGAACATCAATTGCTCCTCGCCCATTTAAAGCAAAACTTGCCCGTTTTGCCCCACAGTTCAGTGGATATAATCAGCATGATTCTCAGGTTCTTAATATCATCCAATTGTTTGTAGATATGTAAATTGCTTGAAGTTGGCTTACATGTACCTATTATAATGTTTTCAGGAACTTTTAGCATTTCTTCTAGATGGTCTTCATGAAGATTTGAATCGTGTCAAGCATAAACCTTATATTAGGTCTAGAGATGCTGATGGTCGCCCAGATGAAGAAGTTGCTGATGAGTACTGGGCAAATCACATTGCTCGCAATGACTCGATAATTGTTGATGTGTGCCAAGTGAGTTTTACATACTATAAATTGTTTACCTTATAATTTGATTCATGAGTTAGTAAATTGACATTGCATTTATTATTTCTGAATGGTGAGTGGTGATATTGTTTGAATATGTTGAAGAAATTTTGTGTTTCTTAACAAGTTACACATTTACTATTAAAATGTTTTGCTTGACTATGCTTTTTATTCTTTGGCTTGATTTCAGGATTGCGGACATGATTTTTTAAAAAAGTTTTTACTCACTATAATAGATTACATGCTGAATTATGGTATAAACATGACTCTTTATGTTCATTTTCTTGTCTTAGAACTAAGTATGCTTTTGTTTGGTTGTTAAAGCGGGTAATCTTAGTTCACTGAATGATTTTAAACATTGAGTGTCTTTATCTTGTGAAATAATTGTTACTTCTGCAATTTGGGCTTTTGGAGTAAAATCTATCATTGGACTGCACAGTGTATTTATTCTGAATCTGTTATTGCTCATCTATTGTTCTAGGTTTCGTTTCTTTTTTAACGTCTGCGTAGATTCTGTATCTTAGAGCTGGAGCCATGAATAATATCCCTTTTCATAAAGCTTACTGTTAACTTCGTGCCAAGGAAACTTATTTCACCTAATGTTGTTAATAACCTATTGTATATAAATTCCAGTGAATCCAGCTCTTTGTGCAACTGCTTGGAGATTCCTTGCTATTATTTGAAGCTCTTTATAGTTGAACCTTAATACTTTTCCATTAGGTTATTGGACGTGAATGATTGGTGTATTTTTCCTTATATACATTTTGTGAATACCATTTGCAGTAGTTCTTGTATCTGATCCTGCTTAAATTTGGAAGATGTCCCTCAATCCATTTGACTTTTGGGCAGGGACAATACAAGTCAACGTTGGTTTGCCCTGTGTGCAACAAAATCTCCGTTACATTTGATCCCTTCATGTATCTTTCTTTGCCGCTTCAGTCCACCACTACACGATCTATGACTGTGACAGTTTTTAGTTGTGATGGAAGTGCCCTCCCATTTGCTTGCAACTTGAATGTTCCAAAACAAGGAAGGTGCAGGGACTTGATTCAAGCACTCAGCAATTCTTGTTCCTTGAAGAACAATGAGGAGCTTAAACTTGCTGAGGTTTTTAGTTTGAACATTATGAATAATGTGCTTATGAATATTGCTTTCGATGGATCATCTTAGCTGATTTTGTTGTTTCTAGGTACGGAACCATACTTTTCAACAGTTTTTAGAAGACCCATTAATATCATTGTCTACAATCAAAGATGATGATCACCTTGTTGCATACAAGATTCCAAAGTCAGGGAAGAAGACACTTCCGCTTAGATTGATCCATCGCTGGCAAGAGCCGTGCGTATCAGTAAATTTATAATTTTGTCCTAGTTACTCCATGTGACATTTTGGTATGGGTTTCATAGGAGTATGGTGTTTAGGTTCTTTTTGATGTTTCTCTTCTCCATTTGTGCATGTATGTTATAGATATGTGCAAATGCCAATAAGTAATAGCTTGTTTGGCACGTGATCCCATGCCTATACACATCATACTTTTGAGCTCTTTAGGAAAAAAGGAAAATATAGTTATATGCATAATGATGTGCCTTGATTTATATTGATTTAAAAATGATGTGCCTTGATTTATCATCATCATCATCATCTTCAACACCCAGTTGATGTGCCTTGATGTAATTTACTTTTCAGGCTAACAATTGGTACCCAGAATGGATCAGAGTGCTATCCCAACTGGACTCCATTTGTATCAGTGGTTGCATGTGATGAACTTACAAGAGGTGACATTCAAACAGTGGTTCAGACAATGCTCTCCCCTTTGCTGAAATCTGAGATAAGGGCTAAGTCTGGTGATATTATTGACTCACTGACACCATCAAATACCTGCTATGACGGCAAGTCTGGTGAAAAATGCTGTGACCCTTTGACAGATTCAGTCAACAAGAATAATAATAGTTCAAAAGCCACAGAATCATTGAAACTACCTCTTCAGCTTGTTGATGAAAATAATGAGTATGTTGACCTTACTGTGGGAGAAGAGAAAGCCATTAAGGTTTCTTCCTCATCGACTTCGATATTAGTATATCTTGATTGGTCACAAGAGTTATTAAAGATGTATGACACTCATTTCTTGGAAAGCTTACCTGAAGTATGCAAATATGGGCCTGTGAATAAGAAAGCTCGTACTGAACCTCTCTCCCTTTACACTTGTTTGGAAGCTTTTCTCCGAGAGGAGCCCTTGGTACCAGAAGATATGTGGTTAGTGTCCAATTGTTCCCATTATCAACTGGTTCCTAGCAAGCAGACTTGTCCTTCTTGACATATATGATGTCTTATTTTGTCATTTTGTGAAGTTGCATACGTGCAGTTTATCTTGCCCATTTGAAGCTCTCTACGTTTCCTTTTACATTTCCTTTCTTGTGTTGTAGTCTAATAATCCTGTTTCATTTGGATGAATTATGTGTTAGCATCACCTACAGCTTTAACTAATCTGTTCTAATGCAAGGAGCAGAAACAACTTCAATAAAGAGACTAATGTATCAAATTTGACAGGTTATGCCCAAAATGCAAAGAACGTCGTCAAGCAAGCAAAAAGCTCGACTTGTGGAGGCTTCCTGAAGTTTTAGTCATCCATTTGAAGAGGTTTTCGTACAGTAGGTCAATGAAGCATAAATTAGAAACATTTGTGAACTTTCCCATTCATGACTTTGACTTGACAAGATATGTAGCCAACAAAAACAACACCCAGCGTCAACTCTATGAACTCTATGCCTTAACAAACCATTATGGTGGCATGGGGAGTGGACACTACACTGCGTATATCAAGGTGAGTGTAGGACTCATTGTGACTTAATGGTCATGAATGCTGAAATAAAACTAAAAATAGTAATAGTAGTCTAAAATCATAGTTTTTTTTATTACCATCTAATATTCTGTCTAATGTGCAGCTCCTTGATGAGAATAGGTGGTATAACTTTGATGACAATCACATATCACCAATAAATGAAGAAGAAGTAAGGTCACCTGCTGCATATGTTCTCTTTTATCGGCGAATGAAGTGTGCTGATGCTGCTGGTAATGGGCAGCCTGATGCAGCTTATTCCAATGGGTCATCCCACATGTGAACGCCATGATCATGACTGTATATTGCTACACTGGAACAATCGTTTTCAGGTATCTAAATTAGTGTTGAAACTTGCCAGTTGGCTTTCACATTTTTAGAATGGCAATCTAATTAGTCAAAAGTTTTGAAATTTGAAAATTTTCTTTCTATGTTCAAATTATTATTTGTTGTCATTCTATTGCAATCTGCGAGCATTGAAGATTGAATTCGACAATCTTGATAATGAGAGAGACAAGACATCTGTCTGCACAAACATTTGCTTATATGAATCACAATTTGTAAAACGAGCTGAACGGTCAGTGAATTGGTGTTCTTTAAAAAGACACTCTAGTTGACATATCCTGCTGTTAAAACTGAAAACTAGTATTAGATTTCTACCTGTGGCCACCGCCATATATGTTGAACCTACAAAATCGGACCATAGGAAGAAAAAGGAAACTAAATTTCTTTTGAGGTTTCCATGGAAATTAGGTTCACATAGAAATAATAATGAACAGTGACTTACTAAGCACCACGAGTTATGGCTTCCTTTTTAAATTCCTGAAGTTTTTTTTGTTAAGCTTTTATGATTGATTTGGTTTTACAGGCAAAGGGGCTGATACTGCAGATTCCAAGCTTTTTACAAAACTAGTGGTAGTAGATACATTATTGTGCTCCAACCAGTGGAAGAACTGATTTATTCCAAGCATGAGGAACTTGTACTATTTTTATCTGTATGTACAGGTGGTTCAATCCTTAGGCTTCTGAATTCTAAGGAATTCCGTGAGGCATTATAAGCGGTGAAGCTTATTGGCATGCGTATCATTGAGCAATTTAACGATGCAGAGAGAGAAGAAATTAGACTATGAGTGCTCACATTTTGTATAAATTAACTAGAATATACGGCCTTGGATTGGGGAGTCATTGGAAAAAAAAAAGAATACATTAGACTAGCCTTATTATGGCGCTCATAGTTTGATTTCCTTTCTTGCAAGCAGTAAGGCTTGGACCTCGTAAGTATCTTGTTCTCTTAACATGTGATTGGTCACTGGATGGTTGCTTACAACACAACGATCGATACAACTCCATAGTCGAAGCCCACAGAAAACTGTCTGAAGTAAGACATGGTAGGTACTATCAGGATGGTTATGGTGATCTAGTGACTGCAATAGTTATTATTATTATTTATGTTGTCATTGGTCATCTTTGATCATTCTATTTGGCCTTTGATACTTAAAAATCAAGTAGTGGAAGCATATGTTGTTTGTTTCCCTTGCAAGAAGTGATCTGTGATTAAACAAGAGAATTTGTTGGATATAAACATCGGGTTCTCATTTAGGCAATGCACTTTCTCTGTCTGCATGCTTAAGTCCTTTCCAAGACAGATTCTTGGGCCAGCATCTCGCGCAAAGAACTTGAAATGAACTCTTTTTGCCTGTATATGACCATTCTCAAGCCTTCTTTCAGGTAACTCACGGCAATTTTCTCCCCACAGAGTCTCTATCCTCCCCAGGCCATATTCAGGTGGCAATGGATCAAGCCTGGACCTCCAAAGTCCAAGCTTGAGGCCGAGAAAATTTAGGCTCAAACCAAGCTAAAGTTGTATCAAACTTATTTTAATTTGTTGACTTCAAGCCGGATTGTTCGATTTCTTAAAACTGATCTGGTTTGAAAATTTTTTTGAAGTTCAATCAGAACCGAATACCTTAACTTGAGCCTGATTGGCCAGGGCTTTTTACCTCTGCCTAAACGTAGATCGGAAACCATCCCTTTTAACAAGCCGGTCATACAGCAATCACTGGTCGGCACAATCTCAATGCCTCTGAAATTGCCTCATGCATGTGAGGCATGCCTCCGAGTTCATCAACGCATGTGAATCTCACCAATGTTTGCATTAGCCCCATAACCTAAAATACTCTTGTAAATAAATCGACCCAAATGCAGAAAAAGGAAGACTAAGCGTTGTGAGTTGTGACATTATTTTGAATAGACTCGATCGAGAGAGTGTAGATAGGAGAATTCGAACAAAAGACTTTTTGACCTCATGTCTCCTACTCTACTAACTCGATCATCCTCTAAAGAGCTATTGCAATAACTTAAGATACTTTTAAGCAGATATGTACAAAGTAATTTTGAGAAACGAAAAACAATTCAGACCGGTAACATCAAAATTTTAACACCTACAGATATATGGAGAGAAAATTCTGATGATCTGTAGCCATCAGGACGATAAATTTTCATAGATGTGGAAGAAATGATACTTCTTTGCTACAATGTCACGAATCGTACTTGAACCTTTACAACTTTGTATTTGCAGTACAGAAATACATGAATAATAAGCATTCTTCATGATCTTCCCACGTGATTCACACCGCCAATAAATTGCATTATTTTGTATTACTAAATGACTAATGCTTCTATGCCTCATCCACTAGTTCGAATAAAAAAAGGTCCATGCGATAGTAGTCTATATGAGCTTCTTCTCTGATTTTCAACATTATAGTGCATGCAGCAACAACAATAATCATCAGTGTTCTTTTCCATGTGACATTTTTATTCAAAAATTGTTATTATTAAGAACTTTGATACTAGCTAGACGATCCTATGATAACTCAAATCCTATAAAAACACCTTATAAATAACAATTACGTAACGTTTGAAATGACAAAAAGAAGAAAAAAGCTTAAAGATGATGTGCTTCGTCAGAACTCAGAAGTCTAATGTGTTGGTAAGTCCCATCAACCCCAGAAGGCGTCATTTGCAATAAGGCATGATCTTATCGTGTTTTTTTGTGTCAACTTAAATTTGGATGTGGAAAATCGTAGCTGTCTTTCATTGTCGGTCACAAAAGTGAATGATGTACGTGCGTGTTTGCCACTTTCCTCTTAGATTATATACATGCCATTGAAGGTCTTCTAGATTAAGGTGCATAATAAGGATGGTTGAGCTAAACTAAGCGCTATTAGTAATCTGAAAATGCTTGACAAAAGTTGAAGACGTGCGTTTCCCAAACATTATTTGATTAATACTTAAATGGCAAATTACTAAAGTGAGATGCAAAAACCGTAGCCGTTGTTATATAGTGATTTGCAGCCAATGGCAGAATCTGACCACTTCCGTCTGGTGTTGGACAATATAATAAATTAGGAAGGTTGATGACACTTGCATGCGTTGTGCTCATTAGGACCATGAAACGAAGTAGGCACTAGTTGCTGTCTATCGATAAAAGAAATCTCAGTTCGAGAAAAAGGGTTTTGCATCTTTTTCTTGTTGCAATCCATCGTAAAGATACGATATCTTATGTACTTGCTTCGGCGTGGAAATTTCAATTCCACAATCGCACATGCTTCTTTAACATACTTTTACTTTCTCTATCGACTTTGTTCTGGTAAGGAGTAGCATCAAGAAACAGTACATCTTGTTTAATTTAACATTTGCTGTTCTGTGAATGGATTCCACTAAACTTGATTAGCCAACAAACCTGCTGTCTCTAGGTGAGAAAAAATTGAAATTGTTGGTTCATATCTAAGTGGAATCTGACATTGATAATGTTGATTTCACCACTTAATCCTCATGTTTAACTTTTTTTAATGTTAATTTCACCACTTAATCCTCATGTTTAACTATTTTTAATTATCTTGTTAATCTTATTCCGATCGTTAATTAGATATGAAGGTCTTACCACATAATTTATGACGTTTATTTTTCTAGATTACAATGTCTAATGGCTTACATTAAGTTCTTAATTGTAGTCAAAATGCATATATTATTGGTGAAATCAAATCCTTATAATTAATATCTATAAATTGTGTTGTACCTTAATTATAAAGCTCTGTAAATAATTAATAATTATCGATTGTAACATTGACAAAGACGAGTGAAAGATCCATTTTGCAAAGTTTTGAATATCAAACACTCTTATGATGATGTAGCTCAACTTTATAAATTGACATTTGCGATTGTCATGCACCAAAGAGTACCACTTTGATTATAACAAACGTTTGAAAAAAAAGACAAACAAGTAAACAAATTAAGAATATTGGATTATGCGTTCTCCACTTTCTTCTTTCAATTCACTGGATTTTCATCTTCAAATGGTAATGATGTTTAAGCAAAGAGGAGAAAAGGTAATCCCTCCAATGGAATGAAAAGCGAAAACCAGATCACAACCCTTTTCTTTTGTATGGTTTTAGTGATAAGTTCGATGGAGTCTGCTAATTTCATCAATTGGGATCGATGTGAAGAAACGTAGATGAATTTTCATGGTTGTTGCAAAAGCAACAAAATCATTACATATTTGTGGGTAGGTCAAAGAGATCCAATAAGTGTAAAGAAGTTGAAACTTTGAGATGTTCAACTATATAATGTTCAACTATATACGTCACGAGTTTTTTTAAAAATCTTTTTTAGATATATAATTTTAAAGAAGTAAAAAAAACCATGAACACGGTCTTGAAAAGTTGGAAATGAAATTGGTCAAGTGGACATGAATGTAACATGTTTTATTAAATTAATCTAAATATTACCTGCGTAAGAATTCTTTATTCGTGAAATACTAAAATGTTTTACGCTTGATTCATAAACTTATAAATTTTTCTTCACGCACAAAGAACAGCAAGAATGTACAGTTGATTATATAAAAATTAGTTGTCTGTGCATACGTCTTCTTCTGTCTCCACTGTTCTAAGTCTAACTCTCACATTATTATTAGAGATGATTAATCATGTCCAAAACTTAAACTATCATATTTAACTCCATTACATAATGTGAATGGACCCGTAAAAGCTAATTGAAGGATGCGAATAGGCTTTCATTTATGACTATATTAGATGTTCCATTGATTACTCACACGTCATTTGAGGTGTCACATAATGACTAGCGATTTAATTCAAGGTTTTGAATTGAAAAGCGCAAATTGCATTGCAATTATGGGTTATTACAAATATGTTAGATGTAAGATTAAGTTGGATGAGTGCAATAGAGTTCAAATCCAATTAAATTTTAATCTAGTTTAAAATCGACAGTAAATCAACGCTGTTTTATCAAATTAATTGGACCAACTCAAGCTATTGAGCTAATTAGTTCAATCTGATCCAGATTGACATTAAACTAAAATTATTTATCAAATCAATTCAAACTAGCTCAAATTATTTAATTAATTTTTAAATTTAAATTTAAAATTTATTGATTTTGAGAGAAAAGGGTTAAAAACTCCCTTAAAATTTAAGAAGTGTCGCTTAAAACTTAAGTATTTCGCTATATTATCATATTATTTTCTACCGTCAATTCCTATTAATCCATTTGACGTCCCAATTCAAAAAAGATCATGCATCTCCTTACTCGGTCTTGCTTCCATAATAGTAGAGTCAATATACACAGCCGGTTTTGCTTTTAGAGGTCAAATCGGTTATGAAAGTTGACAAATCCGCAAGGTATCTTCACTAATGCTTCATGTCATTCACTTTTCAATAATGTCTCATCTGATGTTGCTTGGCATAATCTTCTTTTGGAAAACTCTCTCAACCGAAAGCTTTCATTATCACATAGCTTGTGATAAAAAATAGAATGCAACTTGTGATAATCTTCTTTTGAAAAACTCTCTCAACCCGAGAGCTTCCATTGCCAACATGACTCTATTTTTGAACTACGTAGAGTGTTAGTGGGAAATCAGAATAATCTATTCTGACTATAAAGTGGTATAGGGACGCATCCAACAATTGCTAGGAATAGCTGTACAACCACTGAATTGAGGCAAACTCTTGACAAGCTTATTTCTCTAACTAGACCAGGATAACCGAATGCTATTATCATCAAAATCGCTTTTGTAACCACCATTTATTCACTGTGGAAACAAAAGAACAGTAGGCTGTACAAGGGTGCTGCTGAAGATAAATATCAAGTTGTGGATCATAGCATAATCTGGATAAGAGTTGTGCTTATTGTTGTTAAGATATATGTTATAGATTTCATTATTTAATTTTGACATTTTTGATAATTGGATCTTTAAGATAATGAGAGTCTTAAAATCTAAATTAAGATGAGATGTAACCAAATAACACTTCTTGTTTGAATTGGATTTTTGGATAATTGTTTAAGTGTTAAAGAATTCTATCTTCAATAGATGTGTGTGAGGGTCACGTTGATGTGGGTAAAAGGACATCGTGAATAACTTGGAAATTGTATGCGTGCGTGACTCCTTCTTTGTCTGTTTTGGTTGGTTGCACGATTAGTGTGAATTTGTGGGTTTTTTGATTTTGATGATTAAAAAGTGCATGGAAGGACTGATCTGCTGATCTTTATGAAGGTATAATTCTATCTTGAGCTGCAGTGTTTGTTGATTGATTTCTTCGTGAGTGTGACATCTTAGAGTATTCACATTGGGTATTGATCTTTTGGTGTGTGGCTCACGCTTGGGTTGTTCTGCATATTGTGTGTGTATTCTGCCAAGGTTAATCGTGATGTGGATTCTGTTGGATTTTGTGTGAAGGCTTGTTTGCTTGGTCTGTCATGCTTGATGTTTTCCTACTGCAACGGGGAGTTAGTACTGCAATTTGTGTGAATCAGCCCATAGTTTGTGGTGATAATTTTCAGATCTATTTTGGTGGAGTTGAATCTTTCAGAAAGTTGTTTTTCTTTTTTATCTTAAGTATATTCTTTTCTTTTTCTTAGTTAGTTAATCAATTGAGTTAATCACTTGAATTATTCTTTTATAGTTCTTTCGTTAAAACAACATTAAGAAAAATCTTTTGTTGAGGTTAACACAAGTTGTCTGTGTTATTGGGTGTGAATTATTTTCAAGGGTAATGAGGATGAGGGGTAGTGTTAAGGGATGAGTGGTGTCAG
>JAOSBO010000003.1:1889697-1907950 GCA_027563915.1 Erythroxylum rotundifolium
TATTAGTATGCAATATAAAGGGAAAGGAATCAAAATTAATATTAGAATGAGAATCATGAAAATCAAAATGATGAATAATGAAATGATGAGAAGGAAGAGAAACAATATTAACAATATATTGACTCCAAACGATATCATAAAAGTTCCAACGATGTTGGAAGTGACACTGAGTTATAAATAGATTGAGATGATGATTTCAATCTTATGGTTAGAAAGTATTCATGTTTTTACAAAAAGAAGATGATAAAAAAAGAGAAGGAAATAAAAAATTGGAAACAGTAGGTTCATGTCAAAAGGAAAAGGCAACTACAAAAATAGTCATGCACAAAGTACTCGAATTATATGTTATCAAAACAAGAAGCTTGGACACACCAGACCAGAATGTCCTCTTCTTCTTCAAATGGACAAAGCGGAAAATAGAAGACTTAGAAACCAAGCTATGACTGCAGCTTGGTCCGATGAAGATTTTGAAACTTTTGATGAAGAAGAGCCTAAAGAAGTAAGCAATGTTTGCCTTAAGGCTAATTTGTAAGAAGATGAGGTATATATTTTTGAGTCTGATCTTGAAATTAATGAACTAAGAGATGCATATCATGAACTATATGCTCAGTATAAGAAATTAACTGTTCAATATGTTAAATAGGTTAAGAAGTCTAAAAATAATGATGCATATTTGAAGAGTAAAATAAGATCATTAGAATTATAAAATAAGAGCCTGTTGTCCAAAAATATATCTCTTACTAAGATTAGAAATGATTATATCTGAAAAGAATTTCTTCAAAGAAAAAGTAACTCAGTTAGAATATGCATTGCTTGAGAATGATTGCGAAGGTTCTAGAAAAGTAAAACAATTAGAAAAAAATGTCGATAAACTAGAATTTGCATTTGATCACCTAGAATATGAAAAAGAGAAGTTTGTTAGAAGAATCATATCTCTAGAAAAGGACTTGGCTAATTTTGTTAATGGAAAGAATAATCTTGATGTATTACTTGGTAATGATAAAGGTGTCTTTGATAAGGCAGGAATAAGATATGATGAAAATATTAGTATCAAACTGTACAAAAACTTTTTTCTTAAAACTAGCAGTAGCTATAATCGAAACAACAGTAATCTGATGTGTGGCAAAAGTGACAGTAACTCTCAATCATCTATTTTGTGCTTCTATTGTGGTAAACATGGACATATTAATTGCTCTTGTAACATACGTAGAATGAGTAAATTATCTGAAATATATGTTTGGAGACCAAAGGGTTAGATTACTAACCTGAAAGGACCTAGAAAAGTTTGGGTACCTAAATTGAGATAGTATATTCTGCAGATATGCTTCAGAATAGTGACAAGAGAAAACTAATAGATAGTTGATAGTGGTTGTTCAAGACATATTATAGGTGAAATATCACACTTAACTATATTGAAAGCAAAGATGGAGGTAATGTTGTATTTGGTAAAAAAAATAAGGCAAAGGTCACTGGAATTGGTAAAATTGGTGCCTCTGACTCTACTTCTATTAATAATATTTTGTATGTTGATGATTTTAAACATAATTTGCTGAGTATAAGTCAGGTATGTGATAAGGGATATATAGGCACATTCTATGCATCTCATTGTGAAATAATTGATAATAATAATAATAATGATAACATTGTGTTTATTGGTCCTAAAAATTAAAATATATATTGTACTCAATTAGAAGAAATATCTTCTAAAAAAAGTTAAGTGCTTTATTTCTTTAGAAAAGGACTCATTAATTTGGCACAAAAGATTTGGTCATGCTAGCATGACTATTTTGTCAAAATTTTCCAAAAATTGATTTGGTTAGAGGATTACCTAATTTAAATTTTGAAAATAATCAGGGTTGTGAAGCATGCTTAAAAGGAAAACAAGTTAGAAGTAGCTTTCCACCCCAAAATGTTGTATACAATAACCAACCGCTTGAGCTTATACATATGGATTTGTTTGGTCCTACTAGAACTCAAAATTTTTGTGGTAAACATTATGGTTTTGTTATAGTAAATGATTACTCTAAATTCACATAGGTTTACTTCCTAGTAAATATGGATGACGCTTTTGAAGTCTTTGAGAATTTTTACAGGAAAATTCAAATTGAAAGAGGATACAACATTTAGTGACCACAGAGGAGAATTTGATAACAGAAAATTTGAGGACTTTTATAATGGTAATGGTATAGCTTATAATTTCTCATGTCCAAGGACTCCTCAACATAATGAGGTTGTTGAGAGAAAGAATAGGACCTTTGCTGATATGTCCAGAAACCATGCTATGTGAAAGTGATCTACCTCATGACTATTAGGCAGAAGCTGTATTTACTGCTTGTTATATTTTGAACAAGTGCCTTATAAGGCCTATTCTCAAAAAGACTCCTTACAATCTGTGAAAAGGAAGAAAGCCCAATGTTACCTACTTTCAGGCTTTTGGCTACAAGTGTTTTGTGTTGAATAATGATAAGGACAATCTTGAAAATTTTGATGCAAGGTTTGATAAAGCCATATTTCTAGGATAAAGCACTGCTAGCAAAAGATTTAGAGTGTACAATAAAAGAACCAAGAGGATAGAAGAGTCAATACATGTTGTATTTGATAACGCACTACCCTCAACAATAGCTACTAATTTAGATGATGAAGAGCATCATTTGGTCCCTCAAGATACACGACAAAATCAAACTGCACCAGTAGTGCCTTCATATTCATAAGATCAAGAAGGTCCTTCGAAAGTTAGGACAGATAAGTCTCCTTCTGCAAGTACACCTCAACAGGCACCTATGCAACAAAGGATGCTAGATGCTCAAAATATAAGTATTAGGATACTAAAAGAATGAAGAGGTTTTGATACACTTCAAAATATTTCGGAAGACCTTGCAGAAGGTCTAAGAACCAAAGCCTCCTTCAAAAACGATTGTATTGCCTTTGTTTCACAACTAAAACCAAAGAATGTTGAAGAGGCTCTTGCTGATGAAGGCTAGACCGCAGCTATGAAAGAAGAACCAAATTAGTTTGACAGAAATCAAATTTAAAATCTGGTACCCTATCCATAAGACAAGTCAGTCATTGGAACTCGTTGGGTATTTAGAAACAAACTTGTTGAAAATGGTAAGGTGGTAAGATATAAAGCTAGACTTGTAGCTTATGGCTATAACCAACAGGAAGGTATTGATTTTGATGAGACTTATGCACCTATTGCTAGACTAGAATCTATCAGAATTTTACTTGCTTTTGCATGTCACAAAAATTTTAAATTATTTCAAATGTATGTCAAAAGGACTTTCTTAAATGGATATCTTAATAAAGAAGTGTTTGTTAAGTAACCTCCAAGATTTAAGAATCCAGGCCATCTAGATTATGTGATAAAATTAACAAAAGCCTTGTATGTTCTAAAGTAGGCTCCTTGAGCATGGTATGAAAGCTTAAGTAACTACTTGCTTAAGAACAACTCTGAAAGTCGAAAAATAAATAAAACCTTATTTATTAAGAAAAAGAATAATGATTTACTCATAGTTTAAGTATTTGTTGATGGTATAATATTTGGTGCTACTAACCCATCCTTCTGTGAAGAATTCTCAACTTTAATATAGAGGGAGTTTAAGATGAGTATGGCGGGGGAACTATCCTTCTTTCTTGGGTTGCAAATCAAACAAATTAAAAAAAAAGAATTTTCATTAGTTAAGTACACAAAGGAACTTATCAAGAAATATTAGTTTAAAAAAGCCAAACTAATGGGAACTCCAATGTATGCTAGAATTAAGCTTGATAAGGATGAAGCAGGCAAAGTTACTGATGAGACAAAATATAGGGGAATAATTGGTTCACTTTTGCATCTTATAAGTCCAAATTGGCAACCTTCACAAATCACTTCTTCACACATATTCTTCAAAATTGGCATGCCATCTATCAACTTTTTGGAAGAAATTTGCTATAACCTTTGATAACCCAATTGACCCAACCGAGTATGCCAAATTTCAACATTATCGGTTTAGCTAGTTTTCTTCACATAGGCTTCACTTGCTAACATAACAAATAAAGAACCTTTCTTCTCACCATTTAATGTAACATCAATAGAAATATTTTTCACACTGTTGAGCATCTTCATATTATTTGGCCCAAATAAAACCTATTATCTAGTAATAGTAATTTATAGAACTGAAACTAAGTTTTTCATCAAACCTGGAACATGCTAAAATCATTTAGCTGAACATATCCAGTCCTTCCATCACGATTAACATCAATCATCATAAAACCTTTTTCTGCTATCGGATAAGATGAGTTATCTACTGTAACAATAACTTGTTCTCCTTTATATGGATGCATTTCAAGAAATAATGTGTCATTTCCTGTAACATGATGTGAGCACCCTGAATCATTGTTCCACTTGTCCTCCTTGTTGACAAAATTAACTGAGATTTGTTGCCTTATTGTCAATTGTTTCAACTGTGAAACATTGTTCCCACTTGAGCTAGTCATCTCCTTCATCTGTATGGGCAAAATTAGCCTTGGAGATCTTCACTCCTTATATATGCCTGATCTTTTTGCATTTTAAACATTTGATAAGCATTTTACTTTGTGAGTTGCCCCCTTTTTCTACATTTGAGTCTTCTTATTTATTCTTATTCAAGCATTGGTTTTTGTTCTTTTCTTTAAAAAAGAGAACCAACATCGAACTCAAAACTTTTAGTCAATATTTGTTTTTCTAAAGATTCCTAGTTAGAAAGCAGATTCTCTAACTCTTCAATAGAAAACTGCATCGACCACCCTTGAATAGAAGTGACAAAAGGCCTACACTCATTAAGCCGCGAACAACATAGTGACGTAGACGAGCTTCAATAATTTTCTCATCCTTATCTTTTCTGAAATTTCAGCACAAATACTTTTAACTTGTAAAAATTATTCTGAAGTTGACATACCTCCCTACTTTAGCATTGGCAACTCGTTCTCCCACAACTACAACCTTGCTGTATTTTTCTTGGTAAACAACCTTTCTGAGTTTTTCCCAAATGCAGAACTGACATGATGCATATGTCCGATAATTTTGCTAATAGATGTCATCAAAGCAAAGAGAGCCTTCTCACATTTGATCTTCCATCTTCTCCGTGATTCTTCCTTTTTTAGAGTAATTGTAGGAATTGTTGCATTAGCTATAATAAGTTCCTAAATGTCTTGAACTTGAAGAAATGCCTCACACATTCTCCAATACTTATAGTTTGTCCCTATAAGCTTCTTAACTATTTATTGTATAGTTGAACTATTTCCCCCGTTTGCAACCTCCATTGCTGTAAACTTAAACAAGCTTTCCTTTCACACACACTTCCCTAATAAGACAAACTTGATAGACTGGAATGGACTTAAAGGGAGACAAGGAATTTCATTCAACTCTGGCCAAGAATGCTAGGAAGTTTCAGTACATAGAAAAAAAGATGAGAACAATGGACTTAAAGGGAGACAAGGAATTTCATTCAACTCTGGCCAAGAATGTCAGGAAGTTTTAGTACAGAGAAAAAAAGATGAGAACAAGAAAGAAATTCAATCACGTAATAATCTATCCTCTATCATCAATCTGACACTATTTATTTGTTTTAATTCTTGTGTCTCTGATTCTCCGATTTTGTTGCAACCGTCAGTGCTGACATGGTGAAGTCCTCTAGATTGTGTGGGCGATTCCACACTCGTGTACTCTTGCATGGTTGTTGCAGGATAGCAGCAATATTCCCTACAGAGTCAGCAACATTCTCTGCTGAGTCAGCAGCAGTGCCTACAGCAATAGAAGTTATTACATTACTCCCATCCCGAATTAAAACCTTGTTCGCAAGGTTGCTGTCAGGGTAGCTGCGCAGGAACTTGTCTTTGTCCTCCCAAGTGGCATCCTCAGCATGCAACCTATCCCATTTGATTAACCATTGTTCAATTGTTCTGTCTCCACGTTGGGTAGTTCGTGTAGCCATCACGTCCACGGGTTGCAAAATCAAAGTGGTAGTAGTATCAACTAAGTGTAAGGGTGTGACCTATTGTGCTGGTGTCCCGATACATTTGCACATGAGCGAAACATGAAAGACAGGGTGGATTCTAGCGGCTGCTAGCAAATTAAGTTTGTAAGCAAATTGACCAATCCATTAAAGGACCATAAAGGGGCCAAAAAATCATGGACCTAATTTATTGTGATGTCGCAGTCAGATAGAGTGCTGCCAATAAGGCTGCAATTTCACATACACCCAGTCACCCATAGTAAACTGTAGCTTGCGACACTTCTGGTTCGCATAGAACTTCATGCGGTCTTACACCCGAGTCAAATTAGTGCGCAACTATCGAAGTAACTCGTCCCATTGAAGAAGCTGTGCTTTAACTAAGGTATTGCCGGCAGTACCCCGAATATACCGTGCCACTACTGGGGGTGGACGCCCATATAAAACTAGGAATGGTGTTAATCGAGCCACTGTCTAGTACGAAATATTGTACCAAAATTCGGCCCAAGGAAGCAGTGAAGACCAATTGGCAGGAACAGAGCTAAAGAAGCATCGTAAGTACATCACGAGGACTTTATTGAGAGCTTCATTTTGGCCATCGGTCTGGGGATGATACGAGGTACTTGGGGACAAAGTCGTGCCCTGTAACCATTGCAATTCTTTCCAGAAATCATTCAAACACTTCGGATCCCTATCAGAAACAATAGAAGAGGGAATACCGTGAAGGCGA
The DNA here is from genome assembly GCA_027563915.1 of Erythroxylum rotundifolium. Taxonomy (NCBI): domain Eukaryota; kingdom Viridiplantae; phylum Streptophyta; class Magnoliopsida; order Malpighiales; family Erythroxylaceae; genus Erythroxylum; species Erythroxylum rotundifolium. The sequence continues at coordinate 1,896,397 of JAOSBO010000003.1, forward strand.
ACAACCTCAGCCACAAACATTGTAGCCACCGACTCGCTAGTTATGGGCGACTTGAGAGCAAGGAAATGCCCTTACTTAGATAAGTAGTCAACAACAACCAAGATGAAAAATTTGCCGTTGGACACCGGTAGGCCAGTTATGAATTCCATGGCAAGATCCTCAAAGACATGCTCTGGAATCGGCAGTGGCTGAAGGAGACCAATGGGTTTTAATGAAGAATCCTTCATTTGTTGGCAAATCTGACAATTGGAAACAAAAACTTGAACATCACGGCGCATGGATTTCTAGTAAAAATTAGAGGAGAGACGATGAAAAGTGCGGGTAACACCCGAGTGTCCCCCAAGAAGAGAGGCATGAAATTCATGCAAAAGCTGGTCGTGTAATGGTGATGTAGAGGAAATCACCAGTCTATCTCAAAAGAATAACAACCCCTCACGAAAGGTAAATTCAGGTAGGGAAGTGGGGTCTTGTGAGAGACGCTATTGTAAAGTTTCAATTCGGGATCAACCACATTTTCATGATGAAGTTGCTGAACGATACCAAGTTCAACGGTGGATAGAGGAAACAGTGTAGCGCTAAGGACTCGAGAAAGAGCATCAACAGCTATGTTATGCTTACCGGCGCGATACTGTACATCAAAGTCATAGCCCACGAATTTGCTAAGCCAATTCTGCTGCTCAGGAGTTTGTATAATTTGGTCCGTCAGGTGTTTCAAGGATTGTTGGTCGGTAATAATGGTGAATTTCCAACCAAGAAGGTATTGCTGCCACTTAGCCATAGCCTGGGTGATGGCAAACATTTCTTTGTGGTATGTGGAGGCTTGCTGCATCCGGGGAAGGAGCTTCTGGCTAAAGAACGCGATAGGATGACCGTGTTGAGATAGAACAGCGCCAATGCCAACATTGGAGGCATCAGTCTTAAGAGTGAAAGGATGGGAAAAGTTTCGAAGACGTAAAACAGGGGCCGAACCCAGCAGTGACTTCAAATCAGAAAATGCCTTAGCAGTAGAAGAGTTCCAATGAAAATTGTTTTTCAGTAAGAGGTTTGCCAAGGTGCCAGCAATGAAGCATAATTTTGGTTGAACCGCAGGTAATAACCAGCTAGGCCAAGGAAGCTACGTACATCCTTTATAGAAGTGGGTAATGGCCATGCCTGAATAGTCGAAATCTTGTTAGTATCTATAGCAACACCGTGAGAAGAGATAATGTGGCCCAGGTAGCCCAAGGATTGTTAGCCAAACTAACATTTGGTGAACTTCCCAACAAGATTATTTTGCTGAAGGACTTGTAACACTTCGCGAAGATGCCACAAATGGGAGTCCCAAGATGGACTATAAACGAGTATATCGTCAAAGAAAACTAAGACGAATTTACATAAAAACAGTATAAAAACATCAGTCATCAAGGATTGAAAAGTTGAGGGTGCATTAGACAAACCGAATGGCATCACGAGAAATTCTTAATGTCCATCAGGTGTACAGAAAGTTATTTTGGGAATGACTTCCATCTTCACCGGGATTTGGTGGTAGCTAGCCAGCAAGTCAAGTTTGGAGAAGAATTTAGCCCCAAATAACTCATCGAACAGTTCATCAATGGAGGGAATAGGAAATTGATCTCGGACTGTTACGACATTGATGGCCTGATAATCCACGCAAAAATGCCAAGAGCAATCTTTCTTGTGAACAACGAGTACGGGAGAAGAAAATGGGCTAGTATTCGGTCTAATCACCACCTCACGAAGCATCTCCTGTACTTGGCATTCAATCTCCTGTTTCTGGAAGTGTGGATACCGATAGGGACGAACGTTGACTGGGGCAGCTGTCGGAAGCAATGGAATGGCATGATCATGTAAATAGGAGAGAGGCAAACCATGGGGTTTCAGAAAGATAGGAGCAAACTCATCAAGCAATTGCTGTAAGTCCGAAGGATAAACATCGGTAGTAGCAGGAGGCAGCATGACCAACTCAAAAAGAAATAAAGAGAAGGTGGCATGGGTAGAAGCCTTCCATCGAAGAGCATGGAGAGAGGCTAGAGAAGCCGTCGAAGAGAGCTCTCCTTGCCATTTAATTGCCTGACCGTTAAGAGAGAACTCAAAGTTGGAACGAGAGTAGTCGGCCACCACCGGTCCTAAAGTTACAAGTCAGGACACTCCAAGAACCATGTCCCAACCCTATAGATCCAGAACATAGAAGTCGATGTCAACCGCATCGCCTTGAATATGAACTAGCACTCGGCGACCTAACGCATAGCACAGCAAACGTTCCCCAATGCTAACAGTAACGCCGAAACAAGGAATGGGCTCAATCAACAAGTTGAGGAAGGCAGCCATAGGTGTTTGGATAAAATTGTGAGTACTGCCGCCATCCAACAATACCCGTACTAGTGACCCATTGACACTGCCTAGAAATCGAATAGTGGTAGGGGAAGTATCCCCAGACAAAGCATAATGAGAAATTGCGGTTGGAGCTGGTGAATGAGGAGAAAGATCCTCGACTAACGTTGGTGCAGGAACCGGAGTGGGAACCAGTAGGGCATCGAGAATATCAGGGGACTCAGGATCCTCACCGAGTGAGAAGAGTTAAGGTTTAGCTTTTCATTTGTGATCCCACAAATATTTCTCATCGTACTGATAACAAAGACCTTGTGCTCGTTTCTGAGCAATCTTCGATGGTGAGAGATGTCGCACTGGTAGCTTGGTGCCCGAAGACAAAGTGGCAAAGGTGGAGGAACTCGATGGTGAAAGCAGGGGTGGTTTCGGGGTGGGAAGTAGGGGAGTAGAACGACCCAACGTTGGTTTGATAATCCCCTTTTCATACATGATACGGTGTTCATGTAACTGGGCTAGGTGAATTAGGTCCTTAAAGTTAGTGGGCTTCTGCATTAGGACCGCAGCCTTAATATTCTCACGGAGGCCTGAAATAAAACAGCGATTGACAAACAGATGGGGTAAAGCCATCGATCTGTTCATGATAGATTCGAAGTAGCTCTTGTACTCCTCAACTGATGAAGTTTGACGGAGCTTGGTAAGCTGACTCTCAGGAGGCTCTAAATACTTGGGTCGAAAATGTTTCAAGAGAGCCTCTATGAAAGGAGTCCACCTAGCTAACTGACGATTGTGGTGCATCCACTCATACCAATCATCATCAAAATGAAAAGAAGCAATGGTGAGGCGATCCTCCTCACGAATGTTATAAAACTCAAAATATCACGAAGCAGAGAAAACCCAACGATATGCATTGCTACCTGAGAAACAAGGAAGCTCCATAGAGGCCAATTTGTGGCGAACAGGAGGGGAAAGAGAACCTGAGCCATTTGGTGGGCCCACTAACCGAAAGTGTACAGATGATCCATCGCTGGCCTGAGAAGATGAGCCAGGAATAGGGCACATAAGGAGCTGCTTAAGGAGGAGTTGTTGTTCAGAAAATAGTTTAGAATGCTCGGATAAAGTTGACGTAATAGCCGCCACATCTGCTTGTAATTTATTCTGAGCCTCCTTCACAGATGAAACCTTAGCATCTAAAGTGCGAAATTGTGTCTGGTACTCTGCCATATAAGCAGAGCTCGATGAAAGCACCAATGGAATGGACATAAAGGGAGACAAGGAATTCCATTCAACTCTGGCCAAGAATGCCAGGAAGTTTCAGTACAGAAAAAAAAAGATGAGAACAAGAAAGAAATTCAATCACATAATAATCTATCCTCTATCATCAATTTGATACTATTTATTTGTTATAATTCCTGTGTCTCTAATTCTCCGATTCTGTTGCAATCGTCAATGCTGACATGGTGAAGACCTCCAGCCTGCGTGGGCGATTCCGCACTCGTGTACTCCTACGTGGTTGTTCTCTAATTCTCCGATTCTGTTGCAACCGTCAGTGTTGACATGGTGAAGTCCTCTAGCCTACGTGGGCGATTCCGCACTCGTGTACTCCTGCGTGGTTATTGCAGGACAGCCTCAATATTCCCTGTAGTGTCAACAACATTCTCTGTTGAGTTAGCAATAGTGCTTACAGTAGTAGAAGTTATTACATAGACAAGAAGGTTGAATGAATAAAGTCCTTAATCTCACTCGAATACCATGAAAAAAAGATCAAATCGATAATTAAAAAGGCCACAAGAAGAAAAGCTATAACTGGAAATTGGGAAATCAATAACTGAAGAATGAAGGATTACAAGAATTTTTTTGGATATGTGTATCAGACCTTAATAATGACAGCTATTTAAAAGGAAAACTGCACTAACAACTTACCGCAAATTTCTCTATCTTATCAGTCCTCTCGTCTCCTCTCCTGGTCTCTTATCTTCTTAGTCCTGTAGTCTTCTCTCCTGATCTCCTCTAGTCTCCTCTCCTAATCTCCTCTAGTTTCCTCTACTCAGCTGTCTTCCTCTTCTCCTATCCTCTCCAATTAAAACCCTTATCCTATTATCTCTCTCAATTATCAAAAAAGTGACAAATGGTACTGCAATTTGATAAGGGAATGAAAAGTGAAACTATTGCTAGACTGATATTATTAGATTTACAAGTATTCAATTGTTGGAGAAGATGAATTTGCAAGCTAAACTCCTCTCCTGCTTTTACTGTCCAAGCTGGGAAAAGGAAGTTGCTGCAGAAAAGGAAGCAGAGATTTGTTGCAGCTAATTTTTGGTTTTTTCATTTAAAGCTATTTTGTTCATAGGAATGGCAGTGGACAAATTTTTTGGTGTGTGGGCATGCTGGTCAAAGCTGAAATAGCATATCAAATTTTAGTTTTGTTGTTCTTATACCTTTATACTGCCAGAGGTATTGTTTTTAGCTTAAATAGGTAATATTGGAGGAAGGACATTTGTTAGCTTAAAACAGGTAATAGTGCAGAAGGAAGTTGTTATATGCAGAAGTCTATTTTTTGGATGTCTTATTTTTCTTTATATAGGGAACCAAATGGAATGTTGTGAGTGTCCACAAAATTCAATTCAATAGAAAAGAAGTTCCAAAAACTTTGTTCCTCTATCACTTGATTCCTTGCTGTTTTCCATTTTCCCCTATTGGGTGCCAAAATTATGTTTTCTACAGAATTTCAATTCAAAGGAACTTAGGAGCAACGTCCACACTTGCTAAAAAAACTTGAGGGACCATATTCACTACTAATTTGCCCACACTTCTATATGATATCAGAGCTCCAATTCCTTCGGTACTGTGGCGATCAACTTTGAAATTAACTGTTCAACTTCAACCAGCGTAGCAACCATCCAAACCAGGAACTGAAGAAAATGGCAACAATAAGTCCAGCATCCTCCTCGATACCCAATGTCCCAATTTTTGATGGCAGATACGTTTTCACCTCAAATCATAGGGACTCTAGAAGGTGGTTGAATCAGACATCGGACCACTACCTCTAAGAGCAAATCCCACGGTTGCCCAGATATGGGAACACGAAGTCGAGCTGATGAAAAAGGACAAAGCCATAGTAGTCTTGCATTCAGCTCTTGCTAACCACATTTTTACGTCTATAATGAACATGGGATCGCCAAAGGAGATCTGGGATTGGCTAAAGGCAAAGTATGAAGGCTTAGACAGAATCAAGGCTACCAAGCTGCTAACGTTACAGAGACAGTTTGAATTCTTGAAAATGAAGGAGGATGAGCTCATTGAAGTATATGCTGACAGAGTTCTAGACATTGTGAACTAGATGAAACTCCACGGTGAGGAATTTGCAAAAAAGAAAATTGTCGAAAAAAATCCTGATCAGTATTTCTCCTAAATTCGAAGCAAAGATCGCAGTAAGAGAAGAAGTTGGAGATTGGGAATCCTTAACCGTAGCATAGTTATGCAATAAGTTGGAGGCTCATGAGAAGAGGCTACACATTATGTTACAAGAAGGGCTTGAAGAGACATTTTCTGCTCAACTAAAATTTAACCCGAAATTCAGAAAACCAAAAAACCCACCTAGAACAAGTAGCAGATTTAAAGGAAATCAAGAAAATGGACAAAGGCAAAAGATTCAATCCTGTGCACACTGTAGGAAAAGCAACCATTAGACGAGTGATTGCTGGTTGAAGAAGAAAAGCAAATTCAAATGTCATTACTGCCACAAATCAGGACACACCCAAAAATTTTGCAGAGCTAAGAAGAGGGAAGAAACAACCTCAGCTCCTCAAGAGGAAGCAAAGGTCACAACGGAAGAAGAAGAACAACTGCTTGAACATCTTTTCATGGCTTTTGAAGACTGAACGGAAGTTGCCAAAACAACTTGGCACATTGACAGCAGGTGCACCAGCCACATTAAACCCAATGAGTCAGCCTTTATTGAACTCAACAAATCCATTACAGCCAAGATCAAGCTTGGGAATGGATAGTTTGTCTACGCCAAAGGAAGAGGAGTTATAGCTATCAAAACCGACAAAGGGATCAGGTACCTTACAAGTGTACTTTACATTCCTGAATTGCATATTAGCCTGCTTAGTGTTCCGCAAATTCTCAACAACAACTGTGGGGTATATTTCAAAAGAAAAACTTGCCTCATCTTTGATGATTATGATAAGGAGATTGCAAGACTCAAAATGTCAGGAAGAAGTTTCTTGATAAACCTGAAACTAGCTACAGGAACAACAACTGTAGCAAAGGAAGAAGGTGGCCAACTTTGGCATAGGAGACTCAGCCATGTAAGTTTCAAAAAATTGCAAGTTATGTTGAAAACCTTGCTTGTGTAATATCTACCAAAAATCATTGAACCAGCTCATGTATGTGCTGGATGTGCCCTTGGACGACAAGTCCGGAAACCATTTTCAAAAGGAGGAGTCAACAGAGCCAAGCACAAGCTGGAGATTGTCCATTATGATATTTATGGCCCGATGCAAGTCAATTCTTTAAATGGAAGCAAGTACTTTGTGCTGTTTATTGACAATCTCACGAGGATGACCTAGATATATTTCTTGAAGGTTAAAAATGAAGTGTTTACAACATTCAAAAGTTTCAAAGCCCTGGCAGAAAATCAAAGCAGCAGTTACATCAAAGTTCTCCAGACTGACAATAGCAGTGAATACGTTTCAACTGCATTCTAGAATTTTTACAAAGCTTCAGGAATCGTCCATCAACTAACTATAGCCTATACCCCACAACAAAATGGAGTCTCTGATCGTAGGAATAGAACCATTATGAAGATGGCTCAAAGCATGTTGTTTGACAAAAGAATCCCTAAAAAGTTTTAGGTAGAAGCTACTGCTACTGTTGTATTCTTACTGAATCGCCTGCAAACAAAGGCTATCGATCAAACGACACCGTTCCAAGCATGGACAGGCAACAAACCTTTAGTCAAAAATCTGAAAAATTTTGGATCTCTTTGTTTTTATCACATTCCTGTAGAAAAGAGATCGAAGCTAGATGAAACGGTTGCCAAAGGAATCTTCATCGGCTATTCAACCGAAGTCAAAGGATTCAGGATCTATGATCCAATCATGAACAGAATTGTTATTAGTAGAGATATTCAGGTGGATGAAAATCAATTCTAAGATTTTGAACGCAAAGAACCACATAAGCATTCTAATGCAGAAGTTGATGATCCCGACCAACTTTCTTAGATTCAAGCAGGAGCAGAATTCTCAATCGAGGATACAACTGATGGAGCTGTTGTTCTAACAAGCTCTTTGACAAATATCTATGAAAGATGCAATTATGTCTATGCTGAACCAGTCAATTTTTCAGAAGTTGCTCAAGTTTCAAAATGGGTGTAAGCTATGCAAGTTGAGATTTCTATGATCTAAAAGAACAACACTTGGCAACTTTCAGATTTACTAGTAGGAAGAAAAGCCATAGGAGTGAAGTGGATATTCAAAACCAAGTTCAATCTGGATGGCTTGATCTTCAAATACAAAGCTCGATTGGTAGTTAAGGGCTTTGCACAAATTGCAGGTATTGATTACATAGAAACTTTTGCGCCGGTTGCTCGTCATGACACCATAAGGCTACTGTTAGCAATTGCTGGTTAGAAAGGATGGGCTATTTTCCATCTTAACGTAAAGTCAGCTATCCTAAATGGAGAGCTTGAAGAAGAAATCTACGTCCAACAACCAGAAGGATTTGAAGTTGCTTCAGACAAAGTTTACAAGCTAAGGAAGGCATTATACGGCCTGAAACAGGCCCCTAGAACTTGGTATCAAAAGATTGATGCATATCTCATAAATTCAGGTTTCAGAAGGAGCTTGAATGAAGCAACACTTTACTTAGAGGAAGAACAAGGTAAAATTCTACTTCTCATTTCAGTTTATGTCGATGACCTATTGATTACAGGTTTATATCAGGAGGAAATAACCAATTTTCAATTGGTCATGTAAAGAAAATTTGAGATGTCAGACCTTGGGTTGATGAATTACTTCCTCGATCTGGAAGTAAGCCAAAAGCCAGCGGGAATTTATATTTCACAACAAAAATATGCTCTTGATCTCTTGAAAAGATTCAAACTACAGAATTGCAAGGAAACGGCCTCACTATTGGTCTTAAATCACAAACTGTCAAAGGAATCTGGAAAGAAGCTGAAAGATCCATAAGTATTTTGAAGCATTGTGGGAAGTTTGTTGTATTTGACAGCTTCTAGGTTCGATATTATTTTTTCTATAAGTTTTTTGTTAAGATTTATATCTGAACCAAGTGAATTGCATTTATGTGCTGCTAAACAAGTTTTCAAGTTCATTAAAGGGACAATTAACGATCGAATTTCATATGGAAGAGGAATTTTAGTATCCTTGCAAGGTTTTCAGATTCTGACTAGGCAGGAAGCATCGATGATATGAAGAGCACCTTTGGGTATGTCTTTACCCTCAGTTCAGGTCTAATATGCTGGAGTTCCAAGAAGCAGTCGGTGGTGGCTCAATCCTTAGCTGTAGCCGAGTATGTCACCTTTCCAGGAGCCATGAACTAAGCTATATGGTTATGGAAGATGATGTCTAATTTGGTCTTCAAGCAATTAGAGTCTACTGTTTTGTTTTGTGACAACAAGTCTGCAATCACAATTGTAGAAAGCTTGGTTTTGCATGGTAGAACCAAGCATGTCAACATCAACTTCCATGCCACTCGTGAAGCTTTGAAATCTGGTGAAATCCATATTGTATTTTGCTGATCTGAAAATCAATTGACTGACTTATTTACCAAATCGTTAGCTCGTGGAAGAATTGATGAATTGAAGGAAATGCTGGGAGTTTCGTACGACAAATTCAAGGAGGAGTATGTTATAGAAGATGAATTTGCAAGCTAAACTCCTCTGCTGCTTTTACTGTCCAAGCTGGAAAAAAAAGGAGTTGCTGCAGAAAAGGAAGTAGAGATTTGCTGTAGCTAATTTTTGATTTTTTCATTTAAAGCTGTTTTGTTCATAGGAATGCCAGTGGATAAATTTTTTGGTGTGTGAGTATGCTGGCCAAAGCTGTAATAGCATATTAAATTTTTGTTTTGCTGTTCTTATACCTTTATGCTACCAGAGGTATTGTTTTTAGCTTAAATAGGTAATATTGGAGGAAGGACATTTGTTAGCTTAAAACAGGTTATTGTGCAGAAGAAACTTGTTGTCTGTAGAAGTCTATTTATGGATTTCTTGTTTTTCTTTATATAGGGAACCAAATGGAACGTTATGAGTGTCCACAAAATTCAAATCAATAGAAAAGAAGTTCCAAAATCCTTGTTCCTTTATTACTTGTTTTCTTACTGTTTTCCATTTTCCCCCACTGGGTGCCAAAATTCTATTTTCTGAAGAATTTCAATCCAAAGGAACTTAGGAGCAATGTCCACACTTGTTAAAGGAACTTAAGGGACCATATTCACTATTATTTTGCCCACACTTCTACATCAATAACATTTTTCTTGTGGAGGACATTAAACGGTGTCTTGGATGTTTCTGTCCACTAAAATTGTTCCACTCTTCATGTTTTTCATACTAATTCACTCTATAACCTCACTGCAGGTGAAAACTGGAAACTCTTACATACCCATGTATAAGGAGACTTCATTTATATATATTCAAAGTGTTCTCTGGTGTCTTGATACCCTTTCAAAGCTCGATTAAACTCAAAGGTAAGTTCAGCTTCCTGTTTCTACTTTCATCCAACAAGTAGTGGATAATTCAATATTCTTGAGAATTGATGTAGCAACAACATCAAAGCAAGCATGGAATATTTTAAAAACTCAGTATCAAGGCTTAGCAAAGGTAATAACTATCAAGCTTCAATTTTACGTAGAGAATTTGAAATGGCAAGCATGAAAAGCAATGAGATAGTATAAGCATACTTGGCTAAAGTCTCAAGTACTGTCAGTCAAATGCGTGCTTATGGTGACAAGATAAGTGATGATACTATGGTCACAAAAATACTAAGGAGCTAGCACTCTCACAGTTGATGAGCTGATGGGCTTATTACAGCACATGAAGTAAGGGTTGATAGAATATCAGTTAGAGAAGAAGAGCAAGCTTTATAGGTCCAAAGGGGGCAAAGAAAATCTCCTTAGTATCGAAGAAGAGGCAGGAGTCTTTTATGAGGAAGAGGATACGAACGTGGAAGCTCTGTCTAATGCACCTACTACAAAAAGTATGGACACAAAGAAGATGACTGTCGGAGCAAAGATCAAGCCAAATATGCAGAAGAACAAGAGTCTGAAGATTATCTCTTCATGATTCATGTAAGTTGTCAAAGCACTCTGAAGGAAATTTGGTACATTGAAAGTGCTTGTTCAAATCATCTGAATAGAGAAAGTTATAAGGCTCAGGTACACTTAAGAAATGATATACAAGTGTAGATTGAAGGAAAAGGCACGATTTCTATTTCTTTTGATGTTAAAGATAAGTTGATTAAGGAGGTTCACTATGCACTTGGTCTCGCACACAATTTAATTAGTGTGGGGAAATTAATTGAATTTGGACACTCGAATCTATTTGAGAAAGGAAAAAGGAATTCATGCATTGATAAGCAGCAGACTTGATGAATTAGAAATTTGGCATCAACAATATGGACATTTAAATGTGAAAGGACTGTAGTTACTTGCTACTAAAGATATGGTGAATGGCTTACCTAGTATCAAGTAGATCAAGTACGTATGTGAGGGTGTTCCTTAGGCAAGCAGGCAAGAAGATTGTTGTTAGTAGAAATGTTCAGTTCTATGAAAATGTGAGCTGGAAGGAAGCTATAGAAAAGTAAATCCTCACATTAGATCCAATTATAAATAAAGAATAGGTCGAAGAAATTCAGGAAGAGCAACCGATTAGTCCTCAAGTTGGCCTGTTAGAAAATTGACCAGGTCTGCAAACCATGGGTTACGACATGCCTCTGTCATGTTGACCCGAAACAACTGTTCATCTGGAATGTTGGCACCCCTCCCAGGTGAGTCGCGTGCCCGACGTCCTACATGACATCTGGACACGCATCTCACGAGGCAGGGATTCCTCACCACGAAAGAAACCTCAAAATGAACTTAATTTAATGTCATCCGAACAAAACTTGAAAAATTCACCCTAATTATTCTCCACTAAAAATTGATTTGCTTAGGACCCATAATTAGATCCGATTCCTAAACTAACATGAAATTCCATATCGCTAGGTCATTT
>JAOSBO010000003.1:1908050-1920818 GCA_027563915.1 Erythroxylum rotundifolium
GACAATTCAGATAGACAAAGTTATAGCCAAAGGTGACGCACTCATTGACCAATCTTTTCTTACTTTGTCGGTAACTCTGGGAAATGCCCTGACAAGTTACTTCTCTAATCTAAAGACAACCCCTGGGAAACACCCTAACAAGTTACTTCCCTAATCTAAAGACAACCACTGGGAAACACCCTGACAAGATTAATCTCTAGTTGCATTAATAATGAAAAAGACCCTTGTCTTAACCAATAAATTTAGAAACGCCATAATTTATTAAGTCAGATTATTTAATTCCATCGATTTTACCACCAACATACATTGTTCGCAAGATAAAACTAATTCGCTACTTTGATAGAATAATAACCATGACAATACTATCATATTCAGCAATTTATCACTTAATCAATCACATAACTCATGACATTGCATAATAAATTAGGCAATAATAAATCTGGTTCAAGCACAAGAATTAAATAAATATCTTAATTGCATAAACAAATAAAAACATAGTCTCACAAATCATCCATGACTGAATATCCAAGCACCCCGACTAGAAAAGGGTTTAGTTGTTCATAGCTAACCTAAGAACGCAACAAAATAACATGAAAATTGCAATAACAATGGTGGCTAGCTGCTAACTACTAAAAACCGACAGAAGAAGAGAAGATGTTCCAAAGTGAGAGGTGAAAGAGTTAAAAGGTGTGTTTTCCTGCTATAAGGAATTTATATCTTCTCTAATTCATAACCCTAGCCAAAATTAGTAGAGGTTTCCTAGTTAGTCTTCAATTTGGACTCTTCATTATGGCTTCCCATCTTTTATTCTTTGTCTCTAACAAAGATCCAACCCAAGATAGATGACAATTGGGCTTAAAAACTCGTCCACAAATTCTGCCCAGTTCTTGCTCAATACGACATGGTCATGTCGTATCTGTTCCAGCATGTAGCTTCACCAAAATAGCTAAAATCTCCTGCATTATGACTCCAATCTCCACTTTGGTCTCTTGCACGCATAACAAACATAAAAGCACATAAAAACACACAAATAATAAACAAACACATGCAAAATGAATGCAAACTATCCTATAAATGCCTATCAAGATTCTTCTCAACACTAACTAGTAGCAGTAGCTCAAAGCCTTCACAGAAAGACACAAGCAATTGATTAGTTCAGTTATGAAAGAGTGAACATAGCATAATTCCACAATGCCTTTTTGAAAGTAAGGGAGAGGCTTGCACTTTTGCCTTATTTGTTGGTAATCCAACAGACGTTAAAGCAGTTATGAAGAGTGAAGTACGGAAGAACGCAACAAATGATGAGATTTTGGGGATCGAGAAAAATGCCGTATAGGAACTAACAGATCTACCTCAAGGAAAGAAAGTCATCAACCTTAAATGGCTTTCTAAGTTTCATTCAGATGGACAAGTTTTAAAACACAAGGCTAGACTTGTGGCACAAGGATTCACCCAAGAGCAAGCTATTGACTATGAAGAAGCTTTTTCTCCTGTTACAAGATTTGAGACAATTTAGAGTTATTATTGTACTAGCAATGCAACAACAATGGAATGTTTATCAATTTAATGTTAAGTCAGCCTTCCTAAATGGAGAATTGAAAGAAAAGGTCTATGTTCAACAACCAAGAGGATTTGAAGTATCAGGATCATAAGAGAAGGTGTACAGATTGAGAAAGGCATTATATGGATTAAAGTGGACTCCTTGTGCATGGTATATTAAGATAGACACTTTCTTTCATCAAAATGGATTTGAAAGGAGTTCAAATGAACCAAATTTATACCTAAAGAAGCAAGGCATTGATGAACTTCTCATAGTCAGTTTGTCTATGGATGATATGATATATATACAGGGTCATTAGCTTAACTAATATTTGAGTTTAAGTATGCTATGATGAACATGTTTGAAATGACAGATTTAGGAAAATTACAATATTTCCTAGGTGTTGAATTTAAACAGACTGATGGTGGCGTTATCATGTCTTAACAGAACTATGAAATAGATCTTTTGAGGATTTACAACATGAAGAAGTGTAAGTCAGCTGGTTCATCTATGAATACAAATGAGAAGCTAAAACTAGAAAAATGGGACAGATATGGCAGATGCAAGGAGGTTCAGAAGCCTGGTGGAAAAATTAATATAACTTACATATACTCGACCAGATTTGTCTTTTGCAGTTGGTGTAATCTCAAGGTTTATGCATTATTCATTAAAACAACACTAAGGAGCTGTAAAGAGAGTTCTTCGCTATATAGCTGGAACAAGAGATTATGGAATCTGGTATATGAAATGTCAAAACTTCAACTTGAAAGGTTACTCTAATAGTGACTAGCCTGGTTCACATATGGATAGGAAGAGTACAATAGGGAATTGTTTTATTCTCGGATCTGGTCCAATAATATGGATATCGAAGAAGCAAGCTACTGTTGCATTATCCTCAATTGAGGCTAAGTATGTAGCAGCAACCACTACTGAGTGCCAAGTAGTTTGGCTTTGAAGATTGCTGAGAGACTTAAGGCAAATGCAAATAGAGGCAACTCATATTATGTGTAACAGTTCATCTGCAATTCCTATGGCCAAAAATCCAATTATGCATGAAGAATTAAGCATTTGGAAATCAAACATCATTTTATAAGGGATCTTGTGACATAAGAGGAAGTGAAGCTATTTAAAGTATCAACTAGTTGATTTGCTTATAAAGGCATTACTAACTGGAAGATTTGAAGATCTTTAGGCACAATTGCTCATCACCAAATTTAAATTAAAGGGGAGTATTAAAGGCTATGATTAATTCAAAGTTGTTTTTGTTAATTGAATCCTTTAAGATTTAGTAGTTGTTAAGTTTGCTTGGTTTTTGAAAGTTACTTTCACATTTCCTTGGATATTTTTGGTAAGTTTGTTAGACTTTAGTGTCTCCCTTGTAAGCCTATTTAAGAGGCATCTTTCTCTCAATAACATTATCAAACGCAACAATTGTTCTAGCCTTCTTGCTCTATTATTTCCAACAACAAACTGATGATGTGGCCTATAAGCAATACTCCAAGAGTTCCAAAAAATTTGAACAACATATTGTAAAGAGGAAGTTTAGGGAGAAATTGAATCAGATACAAATGAACCCATATACAAATAAGACATCATATTTCAACCGAAAACCTTAAGGTATTAGGTTATAAGTATTATCTTTATATATAACTCACTTTATCTATATGTCTGTTTCCGATATGAGATGACTCCCCTTGGGAATTTCCAACATCTCCCTCTCACAAGTGGATCTATCCATATCTGACTAGCTCCCCCTCGACCTATAGCTCATACGAAGCTATTTGAGTCACTCTAACCTAAATCCATGAATCTCTATCCGTTAGACTTCACCAACCTGACTCTAATACCAATGAAGGGTTTTGAGGAAGCCTGGGGAGAAATTGAACTGGATATAAGTGAGTCCATATATAACCAGTAGATTATTTCTTAACCTAAAACCTTAAGGTATTGGGTTATAAGCCTTATCTTTATATATAACTCACTTTATCCATATGTCTCTTTTTGATATGGGATGACTCCACTTGTGAATTTCCAACACATACAACCATAAACAACGGTCTACTGTCTACCTTTAACAAAGTTCACAAGTTATTCGCTGACCATAGTTTATAAACAAGGAAGCAGAGTATCTATAGTAATCAATGATAGTTGACTTCAAAGGAAAGAAGACCTGAAAGTGTTATCACTCAACAATTTTAGAAAAATAATCACGTGCAAGAATATGATGCAAGAACACTAGGATTGCTGGATGCATAAGCAATAATATTATGGTCTTGTTCATATAGGGCCATCTATCTTTCGTCCTTTGATATCCAAACTTCTATACCACCAGTGTCCTTCGTTTTTTACATCACAATAATATTCCTGAACAATAGAACTTCTGAAGTTATCTATGAAGGTTTACCCCAACCAAAATCTATTTCATATACTAGAAACCATCATAAGTTAGTGTAGCAATAAAGGCTACCTTAGATGCTAAACTCAGGTTCTTTGTTGAGGTTAGGGTTGGCTATGAGATTGTAGAATTTGATCAAACTTTTTCTAAACTTACCGGCTAACTTATTCAACTCAATCTACTTTTTGATAGGAAATACTATAGAGATTGTATTATTTATGTATGTAAGATAGACAACTGGAGCAAGCTCCCCTCTTGGAAAAATATCCAGGCACAAACAATCCTTCACAATTTAGAAAAACATGCCCCCTTCTTCTAGTTCAGCTGTATTCCTCTTTACATATTCTCTCTCCTTAACTTCCTATAACAAACTAATAACAACTTGCCTACATGGCAAGTTCCCCCTTCCCCAGCTTGTTCCTATAAACATAAGTTGTAATAGGCTTAAGTTGCTTAGGTAATATGGGTTTATCTAACATTGCTATTAATTCTCTCCTCCTCAATAGGCACCTTGTCCTCAAGGTGGGTAGAAGGAAATTGCCCTTTAATGAATTATGCATCCTCCTAAGTTGCTTCCTCTGCTAGTTTAGCTTTCCAACAGACGAGCCACTATTGAATATTTATGCCTTTAGACTTAGTGATGCATGAGGCTAATGCATGAGGCTAGGACTGCTTCAGGTTCAACCAATTTCGAGGTGTCCATCTCTAAAGCTTGAGGAAGATTATGCTCAACAGGATGATCACCCACTACACTCTTTAGCTCGAAAACGTGAAAAATCGGATGTACTTTGGATGTAGGTGGGAGCTGTAGCTTATAAGCAATATGTCCCACCCTTCCAATGATCTTAAAAGGACCATAATATCTTGTAGAGAGCTTGGGATAAATTCACCTTGCAATAGTAAGTTGTCTAGGTGGTTTTAGCTAAACAAAGACCAAGTCTCCTTCTTGAAACTTCACCGCCCTCTTGTGAACATCTGTGAATTTCTTCATCATAGATTGTGCACATAATAGGTTATGTTTGAGTTGGCATAAAGCTTCATTTCTATCAACCAAAAGCTAGCGCCACTAATCCACTTGAGTTTCTCCTTGGGAAAAAATGCAACAAGGTTGGTGGAAGACGACCATAGACAACTTGGAAAGGAGTCTTCCCAATTGAGACATTATAGTTGGTATTATACCAATATTCAGCCCAAGATAACCAATAAGACCAATTTTTAGGTTGTTCGATAGTGAAGCAACGAACGTAGGTTTCTAGGCACCTCTTAACCACTTTCGTTTGTTCTTCCATTTAGGAATGGCAGGAAGAACTCATCTTCAATGTTGTCCCTTGTAGCTTGAATAACTCTTTCCAAAAATTGCTAGTAAAAAGTGGGTCTCTATTGCTCAATATGAAGCTAGGAACACCATGCAGTTTCATCATGTCATAGATAAATACTTCAGCCACTATTTTAGCCGTAAAAGGGTGTTTGAGAAGTAAGAAATGAGCATACTTTAATAGCCGATCTACTACCACCAGTATGACTTCGTAACCATGGGACTCTAGGAGCCCTATAATAAAATCTATTGAGACTTCATCCCAAATCAACTTGGGAATACGTAGGGGTCGCAAGAGACTAGCTGGAGATATAGCCATGTATTTATTCTTTTGGCATGTGGAATATTCACGAACCAACTTCTATATTGAAGACTTTATTTCTAGCAAAAACAATCTACTAGCCAACCTCTTGTAGGTCTTCAAGAAACCAAAATGTCCCCCCTAAAGTTGAGGAATGATACTCTTGTAGTAATTGGGGAATTAATGTAGAAGTGGATGAAAGAACTAACCTGTTCTTATAGAAGAACAAGTCGTCCCTTAGATGATAATCAGGTTTAGAGTTGGGGTTCTGTACGAGAGCTGTAATAAGTAAGTTCAGTTTGGGATCCCCATTAAGCTCCTATCGAACCACATCCATATCAAGCCAAAATGGAGTTGAAATTGCCGTGAACAATATCTTATCGTCTTCCACTCTAGAGAGGGTGTCTATAGCTCCATTTTGCTTTTTAGGTTTATAGATAACTTCAAATTCTAAACCCAACAACTTAGCTTGCCAACATTTTTGATCTATTGATGGAATCTGTTGGTTTAATAAGCTTCAAACTCTTATGGTCGGTATAAACCTTGAAATGTCTCCTAGTTAAAAAATACTTTCAATGCTGAATTTCCATCACTACCGCTATCACTTCTTTCTCATAAACAAATTTAGAATAAGTTGATTTAGCTAGTGCCTTGTTGAAATAAGCCAATGGGCAGCCCTCTTGTATTAGGACAGTACCCAAACTCCTTCCCAAAGCATCACACTCAATGGGAAATTCCTTGGAGAAATATGGTAAAGCTAGAATTGGTGATGTAGTCATTCTTCTCTTCAACTCCTCAAAAGCTTCTTAGGACTCCTTCCTCCAACTGAACCCGTCTTTCTTGGTAAGTTCAATAAGTGGTTTTGCAATTTTACCATAATCTTGAAAAAAAATTTTGCAATACTCTGTGAGACCAAAGAACCCTCTTACTCCCTTCACATTCTTGGGAATAGGCCACTTCAAAATGCTTTTAATCTTCAATGGATCCACATATACCCCTTCATGTGAGATAATAAGGCCTAGATACTCTACAAATTGCTGTTCAAAAATACATTTCCTTCTATTAGCATACAATTAATTGTCTAGTAGGAGTTGTAACACCCAAGCCAAATGTTGTATATGTTGATTCCAATCTGAACTGTAAACCAAAATGTTGTCAACGAAAACCAAAACGAACTTATGTAACAGAGGTTTAAAAATAGAGTTCATGGTGGATTAAAACATAACGGATGCATTCATGAGACCGAAGGGCATCATTAAGTGCTCGTAGTGCCCTTCATGAGTCCGAAAACTCCATTTTAAAGATATCCTCTTCTCTACCTTGATCTGGTGAAAACCTGACTTCAAATCTAGCTTGGAAAAATACTTGGCCCCATATAACTCCGTCATCAACTCATCTACCTCTTGAATTGGAAACTTGTAAGGCATCGTGAGCTTATTCAAAGCTCTGTAATCAACACACATCTGTCATGACCCATCCTTCTTTTTAACAAGAATTACAGGACTCAAGAAAGGACTGATATTGGGCCTAATGACCCTGGTTTCTAGCAACTCTCGAATCTACCTCTCAATCTCATCCTTGTGATGATGTGCGTGCCTATAGGGACAAATGTTCACAGGTTTTGGCCCTTCCTTCAAGTTAATTACATGGTCATTAGCCCTCTTAGGTGGCTGCTCTTTTGTATCTTGAAAAACTGACTCAAATCTGAACAAAACAGCCCCAAATTCCTTTTGTTGCACTGCATTCAGGGTTCCCATTTCTTTAGATATGGATCCACTGATTCCTATGGACCACAATACCCCTTCTACTTCCACTTCCTGGCACTTAAGTATCTGTTGTAGGGCATGAGGAGAAGAGCCTTGTATATTAATTCCTTGCAAAGTGACTTATGCTCCCATTTGATCGAATGACATACACATCTTCTTCCAATCAACCTTCACCACTCCTAATGTCTCCAACCATGTAACTCCTAGTACTAAATCAGGTCCCCTAATATCAATATAAAAAACGTATGCACCTACACTAAACTCTACCCCATTCATTTCTAGTTTTAGCTCTTTGCAAACTCCTTGTGAGAAAGACCGATGCCCATCTCCCACTCTTACTCTGAAAGTTTGAGTAGGAGTAATAGAGATTCCCATGGCTTGCACCAACCTACTAGATACAAAATTATGACTAGCTCCACTATCTTCCAAAATCAAGATAGGAATTTCATTAAGCTTACCCATTAAAACCATGGGTTTCGAAGATGTGGTTTGATCTTTTCCCATTTCTTTGAACTCAACCAAGTTACATACCAGCTCCTAATCTTCTTGATGCTCTTCTTCTTCCGTTGTTTCTTGACTTTTTTACCACACTAGCATCTGTGTCTCCTTCCCAAACAATCAACTTATACTCCTTGTCTGGTGAAGTGGATCGAAGGTTTGGCCACACCTAAAACACAACCCCTTCGCCCTTCTGTCTATAAGTTGTTCATACGGCAAATTCCTTGTTCCCCTCCACTTGGTTCCACTATTTCTATTTCCGTTTGCCCCGGCACCTTGGAATTTTTGTTTCCCTTCCTTCACTCCTCATATTAACAAATCTTTTGTTCAAATGACCAAAACGAGGGATAGCTGGAGTGTCCAACTGTGAACTATGTCTAGAAGGTTGGATTCCCGACTTTTGCCTTGGTTTGCTGTTACAGATTACCCCTTCACTGATCAACTCCCTTTCTACCATTCGCGCCATAGTCAACAATTGATTTCTGGTCGACAGATCGTGAGCCTTAACCCGATTCTTAACCTCCTCTCGAAGACCACCCAGAAAACAACTCATAAACCATTCTTCTGGGAAATGGGTGATTTGCGAGGACAATCGTTCAAACTCGTCAATATATTCATCCACCGAACCATGTTGGACGACTGATTTAAGTAGCTCAATCGAATTCCCTTCATCCTTCCCACTGTATCGATCGAACAGAGAATGCTTAAAGCGTTCCCATGTCATGCATGGATTAAGCTCGCGTATGGAAGTGAACCAATATAACGTAGTTCCCTCCATACATATCTGAGCCATCAGTAAACGAAGCTCAGAAGGGATCCCGTGGATTAAAAAATAGGACTCGGCATGTGTAACCCATGCGAATGGATCCTCCTCCTGGAACGAAGGGAGATCGACACATCGTGTTGCATTCCCGATACTCTTCCTAAACACGCTCTGTTGTCGCAGATACCGAGCGGTTCTCCTGTTGGTGAGGCTCCGTCCCTTTAGTACCATTAGTTGGTTTTTCACCACCCGATAAGGAAGACACAAGGTGAGTCAACACTGGTGAACCTCCGACTCCTTCTCCCATACTCTGCTTCTCTGGGTTCCTGCTAGTTATGGTTTGGAATCCTTCCCTCAACTCCAACTCAAGGAGATTTTGGGACTTTGCCAGTGTCTCGACAAGGTCTGTAAATCCTTCATAGTAGCATCGTGTGACTTAACCATCCTTTCTTGAGCTGAAAGTGATGATTCTTGTCTCCTAAGAGATGTTTCTATCGCAAAGGCTCTAAATTCCATTCGAGTTTGCATACAATCTCTACCCCTCTACACTCTCCCAATGAAAGCACCAATTGATAGGAAATACTATAGAAATTGTATGATTTATCTATGTAAGATAGACAACTAGAGCAAGCTTCCCTCTTGGAAAAATATCCAGGCCTAAACAATTCTTCACAATTCAGAAAAACATGCTGCCTTGATCACTAGGAGAGATGCAAACATTGCTATCACTTTTCCTCTGTTTTTGTTGTATAATACAATACTATGTTTCCAGTGGTGTTCGCTGGCAATGCTGGTCACACTCTTTTGCGCATATTCACCAGTTGAAACAGTACATATGAACGTGAAGATGACTTGGACAAAGATCCTGAAGCCAATATGGCGCTATTCATAATTAAGGCCAACACCAAATCAGAATCACTTAAGACCAATGACCATCTTAAACTGGGAAAATCTTCGAAGTGACTTGCTCCACCAATTGAACCACCTTGCAGAGAAGGCTAAATATTATTGCCAGACATTAATGTTTCATTACCAGGTTACATACATATAAAAAAATATTAATGTTTGACATTACTTCTCCAAACTCAGATTTGTTTCCCGTTAATGTTAAAATTTGAACGATGCCCTCAAATGACTAATAGTACCTTATCATTTATGACAAGAAAAAAAATGTTCTCATGAACCTATGATTTTTTAAAATTACTTTTGTAATGCAAAAAACTTTAAATTACTATTTTTCTGAACTTATAATTAACAAACTCTAAAATATATATCATAGTTAGTAAATTAAAGTACATTTAAGTCATTTGATTAACTAAATCTTTTGAAACTTGGTGAACTAACTGAATTTGTCAGAATAATGAACTGAACTTTCAGTAAAAGTAAGCAAAAGAGTTTTTTTTTTTTAATTGAAAAGGCTTGACAAACCGCTGGAACACAGAACAAGCTATCAAACTACTGAAGGAAATGAGCACAGCTCCAAGAGTTTCAAACGACTGGAACACACATGAACACGAACGATGGTTTACCTTTAACAAAGATCACAAGTTATTCATATCAATCGACGATAGTTGAAAAGAAGAGCTCAAAACATTATTACTCAACAATTATAGAAATGAATCACATGCGAGAATATGCTGGAAGAACACTTGGATTGTTGGATGCATATGCAATAATATCACGGTCCTTTTCGAATAGGAGCATCTCTCTTGGGTCCATGGATATCCAAGCTTCTATACCATCACCTTCTCTTGTTTTGAGCAGCTTAATAATATTCCTCTACGGTGATATTGCAGAAGCGGCCCACGAAGGTTTACCCCAAACAAAATCTATCTCATGCAATGGAAACCCGCACAAGCTAGTACAGCAGTAAGGTATACCTTGGACGCTAAACTTGGGTTGTTCGTTGAGGCCACAGCTTCCTACGAGATTGCTGAATTCAATCAAACTTTTTCTAAACTTATCGGCTAACTCGTTCAACTCAATCTGGTTTTCCTCTATGTTTGTTGTATTAAACAATGTTATATTTCCAATGGTGTTCTCCGGCAAAGGTGGTCTCAATCTTTGACGCATATTCACCACTTGAAACAATACATATGGACCTGAAGACGACTTGGACAACGACCTCGAAGCCAATATACCACGTCCGATAATTAACGCCATCACCAAATCAGAATCTGTCAGATATTGCTGTCCTGAGGGTGATGAGACTTCGTTTGCTTTTGTCCTGAGTTGAGCTATTTTTGAGGCAGGGAAAACAAACCTTCTTTCAACGAACTCTCCTGTTATTCCAGGTACCCAAGGCGTGTTACGTAAAGCCCTGGGTGGCGAGGATGATGGTTCCAGAAATATAGGTTTAGGTGCTACTTCTTTGCTGCTGCCCTCCCGAGTAGTAGTCACTGATGCCCAACTCTGGACAAACGTGCACAATAAGGAAGCATCTGCAATTTTATGCGAGGGGCTCACAGTAATAGCTATTCCTCCGCAGTTGAAGAGTGTAAGTTGAATTGCCAACATACAGCCAGAGGGTAAGTTGTTAGAATCCAAAGCAGCACAGAAGTAGTGGCTCAAGAAATCAGCATCGGGATGGTTAAGTAAGGTAGAAAGCTGGCAATCAATGCGAGCTTCCACAAAATAAGCCCCTTCATCATTTCAGTCAACTGCTGTTGCATCATCTTTGAGTTTCCCTGCTAATGGATAGTAGTGAATCAGTGTTTTGGAGAGTGAATTCTGTAGGGAGCTTGACCTTTGGCAGAAAATTGAAAGGGCTTCATCATCATCATTTTGGAAGCCATTGGTCTGGTAGAAGAAAATTATGGTGCCATATAGAGGAACTGGTAAGGGTTCGTCCCAAACAGAAAGCTCAAATGTTTGAAGATGTTGAGGTGTAGAAGATGATGGTTTGATTGTTTTTCTAGAGATGATTTCAAGTTTGATTGTAAGCATTTCCAAACCTACTTGCTCTAGTTTTCCTGGGATCATAGAATAACTATCCACCCGCCTACACTTCTAGCCAGTTTATTGTTACTGTGATACATGTTGCCTGAAATTTGGGTATAATATAAGTAAGTTCATGAAGCGTAATTTCCAAGAAATATCTACACCACACCTAACGAACAATTTTTTTTTCATTTTGACGTCAATCCAGCTGTACTTTAAAAAAATTCCAAAACTCGAGGGTTATTTGATTAATGTTTATATAAAAGAAGCTTTTACCTTTCTCTATTTAGGAATTTGAAAATGCATGCTCACGTAACATCAGCTTCATTTTCAACTCTATTAACTATTAAGTACTTTTTAATTTTTATAAAAATTTTAAACCTATCATCTCGCGTCATCATTACTGTTTTTGTCTTGAACTAAATAACAGAACGACGAAAATATAGTTCTTTGGTATTTATTATATTTTTTATTTTATTAATATTAGATAGTAATCTTGGCTCAATGAATATTTTCTTTCGTTATAAATTGTTGGCATATTCCTACATTTTATTTTTATGAATCGAAAAAAAAGGGGCTCAACGAGAAGAGAATTGTAAAATGAGACAAATAACGAGGTCAACCTTATCTTTGCATGCTATGGCTTATTCCAAAATTCTCTATTTTGATTTATAAGATGAGGTTCATTTTTTATTTAGATTTCAATTTCTAATTGGTTGTATATGCTTTTTTATTTATGTATAGAAATATAATACGCCTTTTTTGGGTCATAAGTATTAGCAAGCAATTTCAGTTAGAATTTATAAAGATAATGATAAGATTTAAATTGAGTCAATTTAATTTAAAATTAATCAATGTAATTTGAATTGATCTAGTTTTAAGATAAATTAAAATTTTTCTATTAATTTTTTAATAAAACTCAAACTCAAAATTAAACTTTATAATTAGTTATGATCTAAATTCTGGATTACATGTATAATAAAATTCCGCTCCAACCCTTATTTCCTCGCTCCTTAAAATTATCATAGGCGCGTTACGTAAAGCCCAGTGGTTCCAGAAATATAGGTTTGGGTGCTACTTCTCGGGTAGTAGTAATTGGCGCCCAACTTCGGACAAATGTACACATTGAGGATGCATCTACAAGTTTATGTGAGGGTCGCAGTAACGGCTATTTGTAGAATTTGTGAAATGATTCTTCTCATTTCTAAAATGTGGAAACAAAGTGTTTATATACAAAGTTAGTTGGAGTA
>JAOSBO010000003.1:1961824-1971859 GCA_027563915.1 Erythroxylum rotundifolium
GATAATTCACATAGTCAACATACCATGGAACTTGTAATGCTACTGCAGCAATTTTTTGTAGTGAATAACACAGTTCTGGTAAATCTGCATAGGTAGAAGTAGTTGCACAGCCTGTGTAATTAAGTTGTGCGCAATAGAACAAATGCTCATCACTAAAGGAGTCATTAATTGGTGGTTCTTCTTGAAAGGGTTCCTTCTGATTTGCAGTGAGCCTCGAGAGATGATCCGCGACCCAGTTCTCAGCTCCCTTTTTGTCATGATTCTCAAGACCAAATTCTTGAAGGAGAAGAATCCATCTGATAAGCCTTGGTTTAGCCTCCTTTTTAGTAAATAGATAGCGAATGGCTGCATGATCTGAGTAGACTATCACTTTCGAGCCCACGATATACAGCCTAAATTTATCCACTGCAAAGACTACAGCTAGTAACTCCTTTCCAGTTGTGGCATAATTGATTTGAGCATCATCCAATGTCTTTCTCGCATAATAGATCATGTGGTCCACCTTGTCCCTTCTTTGGTGTAAAACAGCTCCCACAGCATAATCCGAAGCATCACACATGATTTCAAAGGAAAGTGAACAATTTGAGGGTTGGAGAATAGGTGGTAAGGTCAAGGCTTGCTTAATCCTGCAAAAAGCATCAAGACAAGATTGGTTAAAATTGAATGACACATCATTACTCAGCAAATTAGTTAAAGGCTTTGCTATATGAGAAAAATATTTAATGAAACACCTATAAAAGCCTGCATGTCCTAAAAAACTTTTGATCTCCTTGACTGAAGTTGGTGGAGACAGATTCGCTATCACTTCGGTTTTAGCCTTATCCACTTCTATTCCATGATTGGAGACTAAGTGGCCTAGGACTATTGCTTCTTGTATCGTAAAATGGCATTTCTCCCAATTTATCACTAGATCAACCTCTTCACACATGCTTAAAACTTTGGTATGATTAGCTAAACAAGAGTCAAATGTTAGTACATAAATTGAGAAGTTGTCCATGAAGACTTCCATAATTTCCTCAATAAAATCTGAAAAGATTGTTGTCATGCAATGTTAAAACGTAGTTAGTGCATTACACAACCTAAATGGCATCCTTCAATATGCGAAGGTACCATAAGGGCATGTTAAAGTAGTCTTCTCTTGGTCATTAGGGTGAATGGGAATTTGAAAGAAACCAGAGAAGCCATCCAAATAGCAAAAATAATCATGTTTAGCAAGTCGTTCCAAAATTTGGTCAATAAATGGCAAAGGGAAGTGGTCTTTACTAGTGGCCTTATTCAATTTTCTATAATCTATACACATTCTCCATCCCATAACTGTCCTATTTGGTATTAATTCGTTACCTTCATTTTTCACAACTGTTAAACCACCCTTCTTGGGCACATAATAGACAGGGCTTACCCAATTACTATCAGAAATTCGGTATACAATACCCGTAGCTAATAGCTTTAAACTTCTTGCTTGACCACGTCCTTCATGTTTGGATTAAGCTTCCTTTGATGTTCAATTACAGGTCTTGCATCATCCTCTATGTGACTTCTAGGTGTGTAGAAAGATGGGTTGATTCCCTTCAAGTATGAAATTTTGTACCCAAATTGCTTGCTTGTGTTCTCTAAGCACTCTTGAAAGTTTATCAACCTACACAGGGCTTAAAAGAGCATTAACAATGAGTGGATAGGTCAAATTAGGGCCCAAAAATTCATACCTGAGGATAGGAGGCAACTGTTTCAATTCCACATTCAGAGGTTCTTCTTTGTTCGAATCAGGTGATAGTTTCTGTTTAAGTTGCACAGGTTGTGTAGATCTTAGCACAGGCTATGCATCGAGCATCTGTGCAAATTCAAAAATTTGTAATTCCTTCTCTGTAAATTCTGTATTACCTCCTACAATTGCTATAATCTTGACTAAGCAGTGCTTTAAAGAATCCTTTGGATGGGATTTTTTGAATTCAGCACCAACTAGCTTGTAAATAAGATCCACCCTTAAACAAGAATCCTTGTCATCCATAGCCTTCATTGCCTTTCCCAAATTAAAATCGATTTCTTCCTCCCCCACTTTTAAAGTCATTTTTCCATTCTTAACATCTATGATTACTCTAGCTGTGGCTAAAAAGGGTCTCCCAAGTATAATAAGTATGTTAGTATCCTCCTCCATTTCTAGCACAACAAAATCTACCGAGTTAAAGGATTTCCAATCTTGAGGGGCACGTTTTCCAATATCCCAATGGGAAATTTTATGGACTTGTCGGCTAGCCGTAATGATATGGTAGTTGGTTTAAGCTCTTCGATGTCCAATTTCTGACAGATTGATAATGGAAATAAGCTCACACTCTCCCCCAAATCACATAATGCCCTCCTAATAGTTTTGGTTCCAATTTGGCAAGGTACTGAGAAACTTCCTCGATCTTGAAGCTTGGGAGGCAGTTTGTTTTGAAGAATGGCACTTGATTCCTCTGTAAGAGCCAGAGTCACATATTCCTCTAGCCTTCTTTTTTTGGATAAGATTCCTTCAAAAACTTGGCATAAGTAGGCATTTAGGTAAGGGCTTCCGTGAAGGAGATGTTAATATAGAGCTTTTTCAAAATGTCAACAAATTTTCCAAACTGCTGATCTAGCTTAGCCCCATGAAATCTCTGAGGGAATGGGATTGGTGGCTTATATGGTAGTGATGGTAAGTATTTTTCTAGCTTAGGTGATTGTTGCACAGGCTGTACGTTGGATTGCACAAGTTGTGCATCGTGGTCTGTTCCTTCGGATTCCTTTTCAGCCCTGTTCTTCTATACCATAGGTTCCAATACCACTACCTTGCTTTCCTTAGGAGCCTCTGGTTATGCTGGTAGCTTACCCTTGTCCAACCTTAGTGTTGTAGCTTGCTTTGCAGTTTGAGTCTCAAGCATCTTATTATGGACTGTCAATTGGTCCATTCGGGTAGTAAGTTGCTAAATTAGGTCTCTTTGCTTCTGTATAAAGGTTTCCATCATTGATTCAAGGTTGGACTTAGGCTCAGGTGGCTGGGCTTGTTATCTCAGGTTTAGGAAACCTGGAGGGACACGGTTTTGTTATTGATGGGTTTATTGGTAATGTGGTTGATGTTGTGGGTAATGGTTTTGGTTAGGGAAATTTTGGGGTGGCTTGGGTTGTTCAGACCAGGAGAAATTTGGGTGGTTCTGCCATTTAGAGTTATAAGTGTTTGAGAAAGCACCACCTTGATTCTTCTGCCTATAATTTCCCAAAAATTCATATGTCTAGCCCCAAATTCTTGCTCAATGTTCTAAAATTTTGAACCTATATTCGACCCAAAATCCTGATCATGTAAGGCATTCACATCACTCACAGTAGCTGCGGCAAACTTATCCACTTTCCTTGAAAGAGTTTCAAATTTTGAATTCAACAAAGTAAAGGCATCCAATTTGAAGACTCCTCGAGGTCTCTTCCCCTCTTGCTTAACGTCTTTCCAATCATTATTCCACTGATAGTTGTTGTAGACAATTTTTTCCAATAAAATGAAGGCCTCGTCTTCACTCTTGTCCATTAAATCACCTCCAGCCACAACATTTATCGTATTTTGCATAATCCGTGAAACTCCATTGTAGAATATTTGCACAATCATCCACTTCGAGACACTATGATGTGGACATTTGCGTTGAAGCTCCTTACACCTCTCTCATACTTCATACAAAGACTCATTGTCTTTGGGCTGAAATGAGGTAAGCTCACTTCTGAGCTTTGTAGTCTTCTCGGGTGGAAACTATTGAGCCATAAAAGCCTTAGGCAACTCTTGCCAATTGTTGATTGAACCAGGTGGTAGTGAATGTAGCCAGTCCTTAGCTTGATTTCTCACATAAAAAGGGAACAACCGAAGCCTTATGGCACCCTCAGGTACCCTGTTTTGCTTCAACATTTCACAAATCTCTAAAAATTTCTGCAGGTGGACATGCGGGTTTTCTGTAGGGTGCCCTCCGAATTGATTATGTTGCACCATCTATATAACGTCAAGTTTAATTCAAAATTATTTGCTTGCAGGGGGCCTTGTAACATTAGGGCAATTCCCCAAAATCTGGGATTGTATGGTCCCTCATTGTTCTTTTATACTATTTGGCCATTTTTGATTCGACTATCTCTTCTATTGGAAAAGTTGTAGTAAATTCAGGTTCGATTTGGCGTTCTTGCATAAGCTGTGTGTTCGATGCTTTTGCCCGTGCTTTTCTAGAATTTTCTTCCTTCCTTAGTGCCTTAGTCGTCTTCTTGATTTCAGAATCAAACAACAATTCTTCAGTACTGACGGCCCTTCGCATAGACTAAGAAAAACTTAGCAAGATCAAATGCAAGGTAAAGAAAACGCAAAATAAGAAGTAGATAGTAAAGAGAACAAATAAAACAAAAAATCAATTCTTACAAAATCTATTAACACAAAATAAAAAGAAAAACGAAAATGTCCAATCTAACCCAACAATCAGTCCCCTAATATTACTCAGGGATTACTCCCCAGCAACAGTGCCAAGAAACTTGATGAATCTCCACAAGTTCACGGGTTTCAAGTAGTATAGTAATAATATCATCCATAGGGAGTAATTGGGCAAGTACTAGGCTTGGATTATTTAATTAATTGGACTAATCAGTTGTATAAGATTTGGGATTTCAATTAAGAAATTTAACTATGAAGAATAAATAAAACCAATACTGAACAAATGTGCGAATATCTCTAGGGATTAATCCGAATGGAATATGGTAAGCTTCAAGGAGGGTTCCACTTTTAGCATTTTCTATGGACTTTAACTACATCGATTTATGAGGCAAATTCTAGTTGATAGGAGGTTGAGCCTAGAGTTTCTTAGATCTTTTATCAAGATATCAAAAGAGTATTATGTAATAATTCTAATATACTATCGAAGCCTAGCAATCAAGCATAACCCATTAAGTTCTTTGCTAACCTGGGTTTTCTATCATAAATACAGTCTATGTTTAAATCTGAATTTTATAAGTTCCTTGTTTTGGGGTTCCAATATCAATTTTCACCTATCAGTTCTTCAATTAACAACTAATGTCAAGTAATGGTTGGCAAAACACAATACAAGCAAAGTTAATCTCAAAACAGAGAAATCAAAACCAAGAGAACTACACTCATAAATCAAAACGATATTCAATCCACAGAAAACTAATTAAAAACTTCAATCCCAACCTTGAAGCTTTGCGGAAGCTACTCACTCATGGTAGGATGAAAACCACATAAATCAAAGCCAGCAAACAACATAGAGAAGGGAAAAAACTAGATATAAAAATGAATGGGTTTTGGAATCCTTGGTTGCGTCCCTCTCTGTGTTGTCTCTTGGAGCTCTCTGTGTCGATCTCAGCGTGCATGGTTCTCCCCTGGCTCTGTGTGCCTGTCATTTTGGTGGTGTGCCCCCAATGGTGCATCTTGAGTGCGTGTGTGTCTGCTTTTTTCCTTCGCCCCTTTTCTGCGCTCTCTTCTTTTCAAAACAATGCCCCAAAACAATAATTCCCCCCTCCCCCCCACTCATACCATGCTTCCAGCTGCTACCTTCTACGTGTTTTTTTTCTTTTCTTTCTCTCTACGCCAACGACAACGTTTCTCTAGCTCCTTGTTTCCTTTAACGTCATCTAGCCTGATCATCGTTTTCTTCAATTAGAGTGGCATTTTGGTTTGGCTTGGTCTTGCTCCAATAGCTGTGTTTTACTCTTCCTTGCCTCCATGTTATTGTCGTTTCTTTTCCAATTGATGTGTGTCGTTTTGCTTTGGACTCTACTTCCTTCATTTATCCATTGCTGTGGGCCCTTTCAACCAAAGTCAAGTGTATTTCCTATACATTAAACAGAAACCACTATAAATGCATATTCAGAGAAACTAAACAAATTAGCAGGTAAAATATGTGTAAAACCTAATGATTGTATGCAGAAACTAAAGGAAAATGCCACTCATTCCAATGAGAAAATACATTTAACAATGTCTCCATGCCAATCGCTTATACGGAGCCATTATTTCCCATCTTTGCATGCCTATATCTTCGAATGTATAAGATGTAAATAGTGCCCGTTGACCAATCGCGTGAGTTAGGTGCATTATCAATTAACCAACTCTTTTCTACTCGCAAAATACTAATCTCCATATAATAGATCACAAGTAGATCCTCAATGACGGTAATATGATCTTGATTGCTGGCATTATTCTTCTCTGGTTCCTGATTCCTCTTGCCTTCTCTTTCACCTTCCAACAGTTCTTCTACGTATGGCCTTTTCCACCATAGTAGAAGCATTTAATGTTGACAGATTTGTTAGGCTTGTTACTAGATCTGCCTCTCTATTCTGGACCTTTGCTTTTGCTTCCCACCCTTGTCCCTTTGATTAAGACATCAGACTCAGGAGATGAGGCTTGATTCTTTCTTCTAGACTCCTCCTCCAAAAGGCTACTTTTAACCTTTTCATACAAGACTACACCTTCAAAGATTGAATTGAAGTTGTTGTTCTGAATGTCTCTTAGGAGCTCAGTAAAGATCCAAAAAGCCATAATCTGAGCAACTCATCATCGTAAGTGAGCCTCATGGTGGCCTTCAGATTAATGATCCCTTGATAATTATTCAAGTGATTAATCATCGGTGTTCCATCTTGGTATCTCAGGTCCATGAGTTGTTTAATCAGGAACATTTTATTATTACCTAACTTTCGATCATAATGGCTCTCAAGTTTGGCCTATAATTTGTCTGCTTCTTGCTCACCGAAGACATGATTCTGGACATTATCATTCACCCAATTTTTGATGAATTTGCATACTTATCTACATAATAGACTTCACTCGGTGTAGGATTTGCCTTTAAGTTTTGTGATATCAAATACCAGTTCATGGTATTCCTTCACATAAACGAGGTTTTCCATCTTCTCCTTCCATACTTGGAAGTTGCCTTCGTTTAGACTAGTTATTCTGCTTGTGTTGACTTCCATCATTTATGAAGGATGACTGACTTAGTAACCATGACACCAGTTTGATGGGAGGTAGACACACTAACGGAGCACAAGAAAATCTCTCCCGCCTTTTGTAAACTTGTCAGGAAATCACCAAATAGAGAAAACCATAAAAACTTTGAAATAAAATCAAAGAAATGTGCACTGAAATTTTACACGGAAAACTTCCCAACATGAAAAATAAAAACCATAGGATCATAGTCCAAAACATCTCCACTATTTAAATAATGGGTACAATAAAATCTCTCTAGATAAAACTAGAGGTAATACATCAAAATAATCAAGAAATTAAAGTCCTGGAAATACAAAAAGAGTGAAAAATATCTCACAAATAGAGGAACACTAGTGTCAAATTATCGGACACAAAACTTTGATCCACAATGCCCTTTAACACCTAAATCTTAGAATATATTTTATAAAATATCAGCTAAATCAGATCACAAATAACCTTCGATTGAAAGCTTAATTGAGATATATATCACTTTCTATTTTACTAAGCTTGTATTGCTCTGAATACTTTTCTTGGAATGCTTAAGTCTTCGCTTTTGGTGTTTATTTATAGGGAGAAATCTACGTAAGAATTCCTTCTACTTTTGATATGGGATTTCTTAAATGGAGGGACTTCCAATAGAAGCAGCCTTTTGAGAGTTAAGAAATGTATCAAAAGACTCTAGCTTTGCTTTGTTCATTTTTTCTACTATCAGGCCAACCCCTTTTAAATAAATGGTTAATGGCAATGATAATTATTAAAGCTCACCGACCACCCATACTCTCGACTCAACACCCTTAGTGAACTCCAGTCCCTACAAAGCTAGGCTTGTAATGTTGAGTACTGATTAAACTTTGTTCAAATAATAGACTAGATCGATCTTTTTGTGTACTATTCAATGGCCTATAGAAGTTTCAAATAGGTAGGCCTGTTGGTCTCAAGCATCACACTTTCCACTTTATATCCTACTTTTTAATTGTGTACTTGGTTTACTTGGGGAAGTGGTAATAGGATTTATAATGAATAAAGTAAGGAATGGAAATGGATATAATCATTATAATTATGATGGTTGGTTATGACAAAAGAATGATTACCATTACCATTGATGGTGGTTAGTTTGTTAAAAATCTTAAGAAATAAAAATTTGTTAAATTTTTGTTTAACATCAAAATTTAAATATATTCTAATTAATTATATTTAATCTATGCACCCCATTTATGATGACAGAATGTTTAAAATCAAGTATATTGTGGTATTTCCTTTCCAATAGCTCTTGAAGAAAAAAAATGCCCTAGCATTTGCTTGCAGCAACATGTCATCAGCCATATAATGTTCTTATAATACAATTTAATCATCTAAACTATTGTACACTTCATCGACATAACCATAATGTCCACCATTCCGTTGCTATAATAAAATCAAGTAACATAGTTAAACCTATGAATTGTATTCATTCTCTCAAAATGTGTATGAAACAAAAACAAAGAGCATTCAATTCATTTCATGCAATCATGTCCATAATAGAATGTAGAGTTTAATGCAAGTTACATTCCCCCTATTGATGCAAGTGATGTAAAATATCACAGCTAAACACAATACCTTAACCAAAAGCCTTCAAACGCTGCAAAATAACTAAGTTAACACTACAAGTTTTGCTTACATCGCAACTACAAAATTCCAAGCTAATACAAAATAACCTAGTTAGGTAACATCAATTACATCCTAAGTTTATATAACTTATAAAAGCCTCACATACCAAAGGTATTAATATGCTCCCTCGCATGATTCATGGACTAGAAGATAGATAGAGGAACCCAAACACAAAGGAACTTTTTAAATGACTTAGTAAAGCGAACGAAACCTGAACTTTAGTAGGATCATTATAGAATAACATAGTAGCCTTACCAACTTCCATTTTGAGACATGCCAATATTAAGAAGTTCATTGATGAGCTCTTGCATTTTCTCATTAGTTAGGGAATCAGATTTAGACTCCACAATCAAAGCATTTGTAACAATAGCATATTGTGACGCCATTTGTTTGCAAATAGACTCAAACTTAACAGTGAAGTTGTATAACCTTAAGTCAATAGTTTCATGAAGTGTTACTAGTTTTTTCTTATAAAACCTTTCCTTTCTTGGTGAGAGGTTTTTTTGCTTTTTTTTGCATAGGTGCTTGAAGGAATAGTTGGGGATCCTTGTGTATCAGAGACCACAACAGGCTCATCTTCACTGTCTGATGAAGAACAAACTATTATATTCTTTGAGTAGTTAGCCTTAGCACTTACTTCAGCTATATCCTTAGCCTTAAGTCTCATGGCTCTATCTTTATCCCACACCATGTCTAGTTTGCACAAACATAGGAATTTAAAGTTACACATTCTAATTGCATTCTTGTGATTCTATAAATAAGAATTACAAGAAGCATATGATAAAAACTTCATAATAAGAAAACGTTATAACTATGAAAGAAGAAACTACTAAAATAAGAGCCTAATTAACTTTTGAGATAGATATCCTTACCAAGCACCATTCATCAAACCAGTATTTCTCACAATTGCTCTTATGCTTAACATCCTACTGAAAGCCACTTTACTTACACATTTCAGAAACTGGATTGTACTTGTTTCTTAACTAATTAATGTTAGAGTCAATGTAGGGATCGACTTCTTTATCGAAATTGGGAGACTTGTTTAGTAACGTCTTATGCACTTGAACCATGTAATTGTTCTTAAATCCCCCCATCTACTTTTCGCAAAGGATCACAAGCTAGCTCCTACAAACATTGACCAAAGCTTTAATGTGGCGCCCTAATACCCCCTGGGAGGATATTGTGAGTGCCACACATACAAAACACACTAAAAACGAAACATTTCGAAACATATAAAAGACTTGTACATACATACATTCAATCATTTCCATAAGTCTCAACAACATGCATCGCATATCAAAATTTCCAAAACAGCGTGAATTAAGGTTATTACAAATCTTCAATTACATCCAAAGTCATATATATCAAAGACAAACCAAAAACAAACTCCAAAAATAGGATTTTAACAAAACATGACTCAGACT
>JAOSBO010000003.1:2047833-2062135 GCA_027563915.1 Erythroxylum rotundifolium
TATTATTATTAACAAGTATCAACAAGTTATAATTTGACGGAAAAATAACAAGAGAAAATAAGCTAAAAATGAAGTCCTAAGCTTTTCTTCTTCGTCATCATCGTGTTGGAGTCTGTTGATTTCTCGTCTCGTACGGCTTCAATTTATAGGGAGAGCTATTTAGCACACTCTTCAACAAATTCTCTCATCTTCGCTACTGACCTCTCTCGCTCTCTCGGGGTTTTGTGTGGCTCTCTCGGTTTTTCGCTTAATTTCCCTGTTCTTCAGCAATGGGGAAGAATGTGGTTTCTGATGAAGAAGGTGATATGATATTACGACACTAATAATGTTAAAGCTTTTTGCTTTAATCACGAAATGCTCCAGAGATTCTTCCTTTCTTTACCGTAACATTTGAATTTCTCTTTTGGGATTTGTTCATGCAGATGAGGTCGAGTACGAGGAGGACGAGAGAGAACCCGTCGATGGAGACACAGCCGGTGGACTGGAGGACGACGAAGACGAAGAGGATGGTACGGCTCCAATTTAAGGCTTTTTTCTATTCGTTTTTAGGGTCATTAGTGGGGCTCGAATTTAGGGTTTTGTTTTATTCGTTTTTAGGGTTCCGAGCTCATATCTTGTCGGAATATAATGCAAGGACATGCTTGCTTTCATTTCTCCATGTTCCTATTCTAACCGCGTGAATTAGTCTTGCTTATTGGTTGTCGTTTGTTTGAAACATATGCCTGGTCAAGTTTGAAATTTATCCTTTGCGAATTGTCAGTACAGACTAATATAATTACATACTGGGTTTTGGCAGAGGACGGACAAGATGAATATGAGAAGGACGATTTTATAGTAGATGATGTTGAGGAAGAAGAAGAACAAGATGAAGAAGAAGAGAGGGTGGACAGTGATGAGGAAAGGCACAGGAAGAAGAAGAAAAAGAAGAAAAGGTTCTTTTAGTATCGTTTTTGTAGAAAATTCCTCACGCTTAACTTGCCATCTTCTTGAATAACGGGGGCCTAATCATATGTGATCAAACTGATGAGTTCTTGTCTTATTTATATATTTTCAGAGAAGCTGAGGATGTGCTTGATGAAGATGACTACGAGCTTCTCCGAGACAATAATGCTTTCCACCACCGACCAAAGGTTTTGAATGTTAAACCTCCTTGATTTTCAATTTCTATTTTGTAGTTCACATATATTGTGTGCCTCTTGCTGATTTTCTGTTATCAAACGGTTCAGGATAGCAAAAAATTTAAACGTTTAAAAAAAGCTCAAAGGGATTCTGACGACGACCGATTTGGGCTCTTTGATGAAGAATTTGATGGAAGTGGGAAGGGCGGTCAAACTGCTGAGGAGAAACTTAAGCGGAGCTTATTTGGTGATGATGAAGGTGAGGCATTTATTTCAAGTTTGTTGTTCATTCTTGATTGGTCGTGGGTATATGTTACAAGAATTTATAATGCCATATGATATCCCAGGAGTGCCGCTTGAGGATATTGCTGAAGATGAGGAACAAGCTGAGGAAGAAGAGGATGGAGACCTGGGGGAGGAGGATGAAATGGCAGATTTTATCGTTCATGAAGAAGAAGTTGATGAAAATGGTGCTCCAGTCAGGTATTGATGTTATGGCTTATGTTGGAAGGGCAGTCTGTGATCTATGCTTTAATCTTGATCTCTTTAACTGATTTGCTTATTTCTGTAGGCGTAAGAAAATGAAAAGAAGGAAATCCAGACAGGCACCTGGAGTTTCATCTAGTGCACTGCAGGAAGCTCATGAAATATTTGGGGATGTTGATGAACTTTTGCAGCTGCGTAAACAAGGGCTAGAATCTACTGAATGGAGGGAAAAGAGATTGGAGGACGAATTTGAACCAATTGTTCTTTCTGAGAAGTATATGACAGAGAAAGATGAGCAGATTCGGGCAACTGATGTTCCAGAAAGAATGCAGGTTTTTGATGACATTTCTACTCCGATTGATACTTGAGTACAATATATATCTAGGTAACTTGATATGTGTAGGCACCTCTTTATTGTCGATTTGTTTTGATCTTATGTAGATAGAGGAAGAAAGCACTGGTTCCCCTACACTAGTGAGCAGATCAGACGAAAAAGAATGGATTTACAAACAACTTCGTGATTATGCAGTTGCCTTGTTTGGCAAGAGATATGAAAAGTCTTCTAAACCCGAACATGATGTGCCTTTGCCTATCGACAAAGAAGAGATTGCCCAATTTTTGGAGCTACACCACGTGCAGAAGTTGGATGTTAGTGCTTTATCTATTGCATTCTAGTATGTCTTTTGGTTTCTTTTTACATTTCTTTACTGGTATTCATTCTGGCTTTTAGATCCCCTTTATTGTCATGTACCGGAAGGAAGTATGTTCAAGTCTGTTACAAGAACACGTCTTGGATGATGAGCATCAGGATAAATCTGACAGAAATCCTATGCTCAAGTGGCACAAGGTAAGAAAACTTGTCATCTGTTGATATCTTTGTTTCATTCCCTACCAATTAAGCTTCATTAAAGAACAAAAAATTTCAATTCTAATGTACTTCTTTGTAGGTTCTTTGGACGATCAAGGATTTGGATAGAAAGTGGCTACTACTTCAGAAACGGAAGAGTGCTCTCCATTTGTACTATAATAAGTGTTTTGAAGAAGAATCTCGTCGGATATATGATGAAACGAGACTTAATTTAAATCAACAACTCTTTGAATCAATTATTAGTTCACTCCATGTTGCAGAATCAGAAAGAGAGATTGATGATGTTGATGCAAAGTTTAACTTGCATTTCCCACCTGGCGAGGTAGGCGTAGATGAAGGACAGTATAAGAGGCCAAAGAGGAAATCCCGGTATAGTATTTGCAGCAAGGCTGGCCTATGGGAGGTGGCCAACAAGTTTGGATGCAGTGCTGAGCTTTTTGGAAAGCAGTTATCGATTGAAATCTTAGTGAGTCTGCATAGATTTGTGATTGTTTCTGTAGTTTATGGAGGCTTGATTTTCCTTTTACATCAAATTGTATGGTGTCAAATCTGCACAGATGTGTGGTTATTTCTGCATTTTATGGAGGCTTGACGTTCTTGCTACACTAAATTGTACGGTGTCGAGTCTTCATAGATTTGTGGTTGTTTCTTTATTTTAAGGAGGCTTGACTTTCTTGTTACATAAATTGCAGACCGTGGTTGTTTCTATATTTTATAGAGGCTTGACTTTCTCATTACATTAAATTGTAGGGTGTTGATACTACAGATGCTAAGGAAGCACCAGAAGATCTGGCTTCAGATTTTACTTGTGCAATGTTTGAGACGCCTCAAGCAGTTCTTAAAGGTGCCAGGCACATGGTATGAACTTCCTTCCTCATGTTTCCATCTGCTGGTACAAAAGACATCCCGTATATGCTTTTTATCCCTTCAAGTTTGTGAGATCGTTTACCCAATTTCCTTCTTTGCTTCTTTTTGGATTGCCAGGCAGCAGTTGAGATAAGTTGTGAACCACGTGTGAAAAAACATGTCCGTAACTATGTAGAAGATGTTGTAGTATCCACTACTCCAACTCCAGAGGGAAATGTTGCTATAGATTCTTTCCATCAGTTTGCAAGTGTGAAGTGGCTGCGTGAAAAGCCTATCAAAATGTTTGAAGGCGCACAATGGCTCCTAATTCAAAAGGCTGAAGAGGAGAAGCTTCTTCAGGTCACTATTGTGCTTCCAGAAACCTCATTGAGTAAGTTAGTTGGTGAACTAGAGGAAGTTTATCTTAGTCATGGGGTTAGTAAATCTGCTCAACTCTGGAACGAGCAAAGAAAGTTGATACTGCAGGATGCACTCTATAATTTTCTGTTGCCTTCATTGGAGAAGGAAGCAAGATCCTACCTTACAAGCAGGGCTAAAAATTGGCTACATTGGGAATATGGGAAAGGTTTGTGGAAAAGAGTTTCTGTGGGGCCATATCAGCGGAAAGATAGCGATATTGCATCAGATGATGAAGCTGCACCGAGGGTCATGGCTTGCTGCTGGGGACCTGGAAAGCCAGCAACAACTTTTGTGATGTTAGATTCGTCGGGGGAGGTTCTGGATGTGCTTTATGCTGGGTCCCTTACTTTACGTTCACAAAATGTAAACGACCAGCAGCGCAAGAAAAATGACCAGCAGCGTGTTTTGAAATTTATGATGGATCACCAACCGCACGTGGTTGTTCTGGGAGCGGTGAATCTTTCTTGTACGCGTCTGAAGGAGGATATATATGAAGTACGTACAAAAAGTTTTAACTTTATATAGTGTACTTATTTGATAATAGTTTGTTCTCTTGAAATAATACCACTTCTGTAACATGAGTAGAATTTTTGTGGCTTATGCTGCTATCTGACAAAATATTTTGTCACTAAGCTAATGGGAAGTAAAGCAGTTAGACTTATGGCTGCTAATTTAATTGTCTCTGTCGCACTATCCTTTAGCAACTAAGAACTAGACTTCATGGTTATGGGGAGTGGTGTTGCAAGCATTTTTAATACCATATTTGGTAGACAAATGTTCTTACTCAATTGGGGATGGATCTATATCATCCTGTGTAGCCAGCGTTGCTGGAACTGTATTCATGGCCTTCAAGTGTGTGAACTGGAGATTTGTCAATTCCTGAAGTTTATTGCAGCTTTTTCTTTCTGCTGTTATTTTGTTATGTGATCACCTCATTGCTCTACCTTAGGCAGTTGTTATTAGTTTTTTCTTCTTTTCTCTTGGTCCATTGTAGCCCACAAAGGGGTTAGTACAGAACTCATTTTCCTCCGTCTCCCCTTGATGAGATTGGGAGGAGGAAGTCTGCAACTAGGTTCCCCGAGCTATCTTCCACTGTTTTATTCTTCTCACTTGTAAATCATTTCAACTTTATCTTACTCTTCTTCTGTTTGACCTTGCTTTCATCAGATTATATTTAAGATGGTAGAGGAAAATCCTAGAGATGTTGGACATGAGATGGATGAGCTAACAATTGTCTATGGAGACGAGTCTTTGCCTCGTCTCTATGAAAATTCTCGAATTTCCTCTGATCAGCTACCTGGGCAGTCGGGTAATGAATAAAGTTTCTGCTGTTTGTGCTATTTATGCACAGGCTACTGCTATTGTTAACCTTGTTTTCTCCTGTATTGTTAGGCATTGTTAAGCGAGCTGTTGCTCTTGGGCGTTACCTTCAAAACCCTTTGGCTATGGTTGCAACACTGTGTGGACCTGGGAGGGAAATTTTATCTTGGAAACTCAACCCACTAGAAAATTTTCTCACCCCTGATGAAAAATATTCAATGATTGAACAGATTATGGTTAATGTTACAAACCAGGTGGGACTTGACGTAAATTTGGCTATAAGCCATGAATGGTTGTTTGCTCCTTTACAGTTCATTTCTGGGCTTGGTCCGAGAAAGGCAGCATCCTTGCAGAGATCCTTGGTGAGAGCTGGGGCAATCTTTACCCGGAAAGACTTTCTTACTGCCCATGGTCTTGGGAAAAAGGTCTTTGTTAATGCAGTTGGTTTTCTACGTGTGCGGCGGAGTGGCCTGGCTGCTAGTAGCAGTCAATTTATTGACTTGTTGGATGATACAAGGATACATCCAGAATCTTATGCTTATGCACAGGAGATAGCAAAAGCTGTTTATGAAGATCACAATGGTGAAGCGAATGATGATGATGATGCATTGGAGATGGCAATTGAGCATGTTAGAGATCGGCCTGCTCATTTGAAAGCATTTAATCTGGATCTTTATATTAAAACTAACAATCGTGAGAATAAGAGAGCAACTCTGGAGGATATAATTCGTGAATTAATACAGGGTTTCCAAGATTGGCGTAAACAGTATAAAGAGCCGACTCAGGATGAAGAATTCTATATGATTTCTGGTGAAAGTGAGGAAACCCTTGCTGAAGGTAGGATTGTTCAAGCCACTGTTCGCAGGGTGCAAGGTCCAAAAGCAATATGTGTACTGGAATCTGGATTGACAGGAATGTTGAGTAAGGAAGACTATGCAGATAATTGGAGAGATATTCCTGAGCTAGCCGACAGGCTACATGAAGGTGACATACTCACTTGCAAGATCAAATCGGTGCAAATGAATAGATATCAGGTATTCTTAGTCTGCAAGGAGAGTGAGATGAGAAGTAACCGATGGCAGCAGGTTCCAAATCTTGATGAATATTATCATGAAGATAAAAGTAGTTTGCAGACTGAACAAGAAAAGGCTCGCAAAGAGAAGGAGCTCGCAAGGAAACATTTTAAGCCCAGGATGATTGTTCATCCTCGCTTTCAAAATATAACAGCTGATGAAGCAATGGAGGTATCTTGTTCAACCATTGTGATTGGTTTACAGAATTTGTATTAGTTTTGATGAATCAATGACATCGACGTTGATGCATGTTTAAATTGGTTGTGGCTTTTAATAAAGAATGCCAATACTAAGATTCTTCCACCTGGCCTAATATTTTTTAGAAATTTGATATATAGGAATGAAGTGAGTAATCTGTTTATCAAGTTGATTTAGCGCTTAGCAAAAATACAACTTTCTTTTTCCCTTTGGAAGAACCTTTTTATTCATATTTTGAATTATCATCTTTATATAGCATCTGGAAAACAATTTGCATTTTGTATATGTGCAGGCTATTATTCTCTCCGTTCATTTATTTTTACTTATTTGTTGTGTGAGAATTACTTAATTCTGATTTTGTTCTTTTTCCTTATTTTCTTTTAACATTACATCTGGCAGTTTCTATCCGACAAGGAACCTGGTGAAAGTGTTATTCGTCCTAGTTCACGGGGACCTTCTTATTTGACCTTAACTCTTAAAGTATATGATGGTGTTTATGCTCACAAAGACATAGTTGAAGGGGGTAAGGAGCACAAGGACATTACAAGTTTACTTCGTATTGGGAAGACATTAAAAATTGGCGAGGACACTTTTGAGGATTTGGATGAGGTGGGTCTGTTTCACATTAGAACCTTTCCATGACTACTCTTGGGACACTTGTTTGACAGAATTCTTGTTGATGGCACATGCCTTTGTCATGATATAAGTGATTCCTTACATTTATTTACTACCTTGAAATGCAGGTAATGGATCGGTATGTTGATCCCTTGGTGAGTCATCTAAAGGCAATGCTAAACTACCGCAAGTTCAGGAGGGGAAATAAAGCTGAAGTTGATGAACTGCTAAGGGTTGAAAAGTTAGAGTATCCTATGAGGATAGTTTATGCTTTTGGTATTTCTCATGAATATCCAGGCACTTTTGTTCTGACTTATATAAGGAGTACAAATCCACATCACGAGTATGTTGGTCTATATCCCAAAGGATTCAAGTTTCGCAAAAGGATGTTTGAGGACATTGATCGACTTGTGGCATATTTTCAGAAACATATAGATGACCCACTGCACGAATCTGCACAATCTATAAGATCTGTTGCTGCCATGGTACCAATGCGGAGCCCTGCAACTGGGGGCTCTTCTATGGCCAGTGGTTGGGGTGGTTCAAGCAATGAAGGGGGCTGGAGGGGCCAGTCCTTCGATAAGGGTCGATCATCCTTACCTGGATCTAGGACAGGTTGATGTGTCTTGACTTTTTTGCCCATCTATGGAATGTTTCAGTATCAATTCAAAAAGTTGCTATTGTATATCCTTTATTGCTTTATCTAGATTAGGTGTTGTGTTCTGCATTTTGATTGCTTTCTTGAGGTCTAATTTTATGTCTTAAGTGAATGCCTACTTACATGTGTTGCAAGTGAACTGCTAGCTTAATGTAAGTTCCCAATATTTCTGGAATAGGTTTACAGTGAGATGTGGTCAGCTTCCTCTTGTACACCTAATTTGTAATTGGGCATGTCACTGAAATCATAAAATTGTAAATTGAGCTTTGCGGGTTTCATGTCTTGGATTTTTCATTAAAGATTTGTCCTTTTTTCGGCGTCTTGGTGTGCCTGTGTGCCTAATTGTTCCAAAACAGCAGCTAAAAGATGGATCATGTAAACTCAGATAGGCAGCAGCTTATGATCTGAATTTTTGAGAGTGAAGAAACCCTTTCCTTTCTTTTATTCTGTTTGATGTTTTCCAAAGATAAAGTTGACTTAATTAGGCTACTATTTCCCCTTATATGGTTATTGACACTACAAGATATGCGCTCTGACTGAATGTCATAACCCTTTCAATGATAGTCAGTTTGATTCTATAACTCCATGTTTTCATTTGACTGTTGGATGGTATATCTAATTGAAGTTCAAGGAAGTTATCTGTTTCATGTGTAAATATTTTGCACAAGGGCTATGCAGCTTTGGTTCATGCCAGTACTAAGGCTGCTGGATGACCTACTAATGGAATCGATCCAAATTTTCTAACATTCCCTTTCCATGTGATTTTGCAGGCCGGCATGATTATAGTGGCAACAGAGACAGTCATCATGGTGGGGTGCCAAGGCCATCTGGTGGACGAGGGCGAGGCCGGGGCTCCTACAACAGCAGAGTGAATAGCACTGGCAATGAGAGGCAGGATTCTGGTTATGATAATCGCAGAGAAGCATTCTCTGGTGGTGGGAGTGGTTGGGGCAGTGGTGGAGATACCGCTGGATGGGGACGAGGAAATGGTGGGAGGACTGAAAGTGAGAATTCTGGGTGGGGTAACGATTCCAAGAGAGTTTCACAGGCAGGCTGGAGCGAAAGTGCAGGTGGTGGTTGGGGTGAGTGGGGGCGCGGAAGTGGTGGCAACGACCCTGACACTGGGAATTCCACGGGATGGGGTAGTGGTTCCAAGAGAAACTCCTCAGTCACAGGCTGACAACGGTTGGTCCGGAGGTGGTGGTGCTGGTGGTGGTTGGTAAAAGGCATGAATTTTCAGTAGTTTCATAATGATTAGCTGTAGGGAGTTATAGAAACTGTAAAAACCCTCTGCTTTATCTCATTCCTGGAATTACTGTTTTTGTTACTTTGGGGGGGGGGGGGATAGAAGGGTATACAAGTATACCTCCTCATGCTCTCATCTTCATCTCATAGTCTTTCCTCCTGTGTAATCACCAATTCCAGTTTTTCACACTGATTGATGGAAGAAAAAGATTAGGAATATTATTTGACAGAAATAATTAAGCATATTTATGTGTATTTATTTATTTATTTATTTTATCCATCTTGTACCCAACTTCATTTAAAATATTCCTAAAAAAGTCTTTTCTTTAAACCATAGGAAGGGAATGAAGAACATGAGTAAAAAAGACAACGGTAGACTATAATAAGGACTCAGTTGATTTTATGTCCAAACTTGGGGTGACGGCCCAACCCTATCAGGCAAGTTTGTTGGAATGAAATTGATTTAGGGCTCTAAACTCAAAAATCTCAACTGGGTAAGGATCCATTCGCGAGTCGACACAACTTTCTGTATATAAAATAGGGGGTGAATTTAGGGTTTATAGGTTTTTTCTTGTTACTTTGAGTGCGGGAGTGTCCGTAGAAAGAAAAAGCCTAAAGAAACCATGACTGCTCAGACCCAAGAAGAGCTTCTCGCTGCCCATCTTGAAGAACAAAAGCTCAACGTATGTGCTTGATTGATTTATTATGTATTTCGTTTTGAGTTGTCAAATGTTGCTGTTTGAGGCAGAAAGTTTAGGTATTCCCCATGAAAGGTCGAAGATCATGTGCTTACTCTTATTTAATCAACTTGTACGTTTTTTCTGGAGTATCGGGGTTGTATTGTTCATTTGCATACTCTAGTCGGGACAAAGGTTTCTCCTTTATTCACTTCATTTATCATGAGCTGTTTGTTAATACGATTCTCAAATTTGGGAATTTTGTGCATAATATTTTTGCTTCATCTTGTTTTTCTTTGTACGCATTATGGTTGATGTAAAGACGTTGTTTTGAAGTCAAATTAGAATCATGCACACCAGGTGTACTTTTGTGCTGCTTGTGGTTCTTGTCATAATCTTTAAGGAGGTTAGTTTTCATATTATTACATCAGGTTTGTTCCCTGGCTTTGAATATCAATCAAACAATGTGTTTGCAATCCAAAAATTTATACTCATGGCCTGTTGTGGCTTTGTGAATTACAACTTTCCAGCCTGATGAGCCAGTGGTTGAGGAGGAAGACGATGAGGAAGATACTGATGAGGATGATGAGGATGATAAGGATGATG
Source organism: Erythroxylum rotundifolium (assembly GCA_027563915.1). Classification (NCBI taxonomy): domain Eukaryota; kingdom Viridiplantae; phylum Streptophyta; class Magnoliopsida; order Malpighiales; family Erythroxylaceae; genus Erythroxylum; species Erythroxylum rotundifolium. The sequence continues at coordinate 2,057,964 of JAOSBO010000003.1, forward strand.
AAGATGGTGAAGGTGAGGACATTGTACAATGGTATTTCCAGCTTAATTATGGTGCACCTTTGTATAATATTGTAGGTTATAAGTAGTTTAGTATTGCGTTGGGTATTTCTATATGATGTAGAAGATTAAGATTTATGCATTTCATCCTTTTCAAGTATATACTGAGAAATTATTGATTTCTTAACTGACCTTTTATATATCATAAGAATAATAATTATTTGGTTAGTTGGAGAAAGAACGAATTACCTGTGATGCAGGGCATGTTTTTGTAGAATAACCTCGTTTTCTTTTCTTTTCTTTTTTTTTGTAAATAAAATTGAGGGGCGTTATGTCTAAATGAGTACATATTTTCCTATATTTGTGAGTTAGATCAAGTGAATGAAGGTTTTGACTGATTTACTACCTTTAGGTAGTGTATAGTTGGTTAATTAACTTGTAGCAATTTTCTTTAGAGAAAGGAGATGTAAGTGGTCGGTCTAAGCAGAGCAGAAGTGAGAAAAAGAGTCGTAAGGCAATGTTGAAGCTTGGAATGAAACCAATCCCTGGTGTTAGTCGTGTGACTGTCAAAAAGAGCAAGAATGTAAGTGTTCAGTTAATTAAACTGATTTTATTTGGTTGTAGTTGCCTCATTACCCGCATTTTTATCTAATCTTGTGATCTAATGTTATCTTCGTTTGATTTTGCAGATCATTTTTGTTATCTCAAAACCAGACGTTTTCAAGAGTCCTACTTCAGATACATATGTTGTCTTTGGTGAAGCCAAGATTGAGGATTTGAGCTCGCAGCTCCAAACTCAGGCAGCAGAGCAGTTCAGGGCTCCTAACGCAAGTACTGTAGTATCAAAGCCCGAACCATCAAACATTGCTCAAGATGATGAAGAAGTAGATGAGACTGGTGTGGAGCCCAAGGATATTGAGTTGGTTATGACCCAAGCTGGGGTTTCAAGATCAAGGGCTGTGAAAGCTCTTAAAGCTTCAGATGGTGACATTGTTTCTGCTATTATGGAACTAACAAACTGATTTGCTGCTTCTGGGAGTTGATGTATGGTTCATCCTGCTATGTTCAACTTGTTTTGATGCCCGAGTCTAAACCATGTTGCGTTTTTGGTTTGAGGTTTTGTGTTCTTGTCTAATCTTATTTGTTTTACCTTTAGACTTGCTATTGTTCCATTATCTAGTTAAAGATACTGTGTATGGTGTGTTGGCCATACTCAACTTGCTGTTTAAGTATGTTGATGAGGCCATACTCGAAATTACATTTACACAGTTCTTTCTAGGTTCTGGCCTACACATTTCCTAGTTCTGCAAATTTGTTGTCATGTTCATGTGCGTCATTCCAAAAATACCGCAGTGCCAGTCGTCGATGGTCATTGCGAGTCATCAAAGTCAACCATTTATTAAAGATACTCTCGTTATTCATTCTTTTAGGAAATGGAGTCTCAAGTTTAGTAGTTTGCAAAATTTAAAATCCAACATCTTTGGAATGAGATTTTAATGCATATACACAAAATTCATTCACATAAATCATTCAACAGTTTCATATTACAATCTTTAAAAAAAGGATGTTGCAAGCTTATTTGTTCAAAGAAGAAATTATCAACTGCCAAGCTTTATCTTTGTGCACTACAAAAGTGACAAATTATTTTAAAGCCATTGGCTGCATAATTGGCAAAAAACCATCATACACGCCTTCTGCAAGCAAAAGAAGTTGATAATACCAAAGTCATTTACACTAAAAGCTGCAGATGAAGCACACGAGGCCCTCAATTATGCTATGCAACAATACTTAAAACTTCAAGGTTTCAAACCATTTTTCACGCAACAATTTGCTTATAGACCACAATGTTGGTACCAGAGGTGTTTCCTAATAGACATAAGGAAAACAGGTTCATAAGATGTTGACATCCTATTCAAAGGGCCATCCTGAATAGCCCATATGGGGGTTATTTTCATGAGCAGCAGTTGAGCTGCTTCCAGTAGATCCATCTTGATTAGAGGCGGAGTTAGATGATCGGTGGAAAGGCCACAAGGAAGAGAATGGATTTCTTCTTCCTGCCCTACCGTTCTCCCTTCCGCTGTAATTGTTGCTTCCGCTATGAGATGTTGAACTCTGGAAACTACGGCTGCTGTTTGCTCGTTGTGGTGGTAACTCTTGGCGACAAACTGGGCACGAGTTGTGCTGGACTAACCATGGGACAATGCAATCGGAGTGATATATGTGGCTACAGGGCATTTGCCTTGCTTCAGACCCCAACTCAAATTTATCTTTGCAGACTGGACAGTGAGAATCAGATCGAAGATGCCTTTGCGAGATCTTTATAGTAGGCATTGCATCAATCGATGATCTGGTTGCTGGGGGAGGACCTCGCCGATCACCAGCTGAAAGCTGTTCAAACAATTCATCCAGTCCAGGGCCCATAAAATAATCACCAACATTACCCCGTGCAAAGGCAATACCAGGTGCCCCGGAAAACAGAGCTTCAAACCCTCCATTTCCAGACAGCCTCATTGGAATTTGGCCACCAAAAACCAACAGAGGGCTAAAACCTGAACTATGTTCAGGAACTGAATCTGATCTCCCTCTGATATCTTGACTATAACTTCTGTCTGCCAGTCGCTGCCGCATAAATGTTGAGAAAGCATCCATAAGCTCAAATCTGTGATCACGATTGTCATCATCATTATCCAGGCTAAAGAAGTCCAGAGGGCTAATGCGCACCATGTCATCAAGTTCTTGAACAAATCCTCCATTACAATACACACAAACAGGATCCCGCCCTCGAAAACGAACTGGTCGCAGGCATCTGTAGCACCAGTGTGTATTTCTGCCACTTGACATTCCCTACTCTCTTTCCTTCACAACGTCTCAGAGCACAGAAGTGCAAAACCAAACCCTTGTCCCCAAGACTCGCCCAAAATTCAGACTGTCATCTGTAACAGATTTGCAGACAATGCATAAAGCACAAAATGAGTACCAAATCTCTCAGAAAATGTTTCAACAAAGGATTAAATATAGAAGTCTCTTGAACCACATCCTACAAATCACAATCAGAGCATCAGAACATAATCGATCATATTGTAGATGCCCTAAAAACAGTAATTAGGTTCTCACTGAATACATACATCCCGCAAAATTCTCACCAACAAAGGGAGAAATGGAAACTAAAAGTCTCACTTAGTGGAAGTTAAAGAATCACAAACGCAGATAAATGTATAGCCAAAAGATATGTAGAATGAAGAAGCTAATAATCTAAATCAGACAATAAGAAAAAAGTAGAGTGCCAGTGCCAGATGGATCAAAAAAGGGCATCTCACATGCTTTAGTTTTACGTCAAAAACCTTCATTCGTACAAACCACCTGGAAGTCACAGTAGCACACTATGCCAGTGCCAGATGGATCAAAAAAGGGCATCTCGCATGCTTTAGTTTTACGTCAAAAACCTTCATTCGTACAAATCACCTGGAAGCCACAGTACTACACTAACTTCTCTCTGGGTACAAGAACTTAGCTCATGTCCATTCCAAACTGTTGCATAATACATAAACAAAAAAGTCTTGAAAAAAAAAAAAAGCAAAGAAAAGGACATCACTAATCAACCTTAAAGCCAGGATCTCCATACAATACTCCAAAACAAATACCCACGGAATAAAAGCAGATCCAAATGAAGAAAAAGGATTCTTCACTAATTTTGTTGGGTCCGCATAACTCGATAACCAGGAAAATACACATCAACTTCAACAATTAACACCAATTTCTCAGAAACCAAAAGCCAATACCAATCAGGAACAAAAATAAAATCAAAAAAAATACAAATTGGAACCACACCCAGACTAAAGATAAGACCTTTGACTATCAAAGGAACGAACACACAAGTGGCATAAGAATAAACAGATAATTAACTAAAAAGATAAGAAATTGATAGTTACCTTAGTGGACAAAATTGTAGAAACGGAAGTAAGGAGGGAGAGTGAACGGATCTAAGAGTGTTGGCTTAGAGAGAAAAATCTCCCAAAATGAGTAGACTCTAGAAAAAATGGAAAGGAGAGAGCTGGGCGATCTATCCTAAACTACACGTGGAGCGTAGTACGCCCCTCTGTACTATTTTGGATGTAGCCAATAGGGTCTCTCTCAATTCCTCAGTAGCTTTGGCACTATCCAAGTCAAAGTCAATT
>JAOSBO010000003.1:2112835-2127402 GCA_027563915.1 Erythroxylum rotundifolium
TTGCAGCAAATGGCGTATAATTAGCCGGACAAGTCAGGAGTTGGACAAGAACTTGGAACTGTTTAAGTAATTGTCATTACTAATTACAGATAATAAGAACAACCAAGTGTTATGAAGTTTCTTGTATTATGTGATCTCGAGCAATCAACATCTGGGTTGGATACCAACAAATGCTATGCCCCCCGAACGTGAAGAAGTGTTTCTAATCTGTATATTATTCTTCTCTTGTAGTTTTCATTGTTTAATTAATAATAAAATCCGCTTTCGAAGAATCGATCTTCTTGAAGTAAAAATCATATGTCATGTTAACAATGTTTTGATTCTCACGTCCTCGGCAGCTTGGCGTGTCGAGAGAACGAAAGTTATTAGTAAGATTATCATCCAAAAACTTAGTAATTACTAACAGAACTTGAACATAAGTGATGACATTAACTGCCATGATAACTAAATAGTAACATTACACAACAATCTTAGTACTAATGGTTACTGTTCATCTTTAACAGAGCAAATTTATGAGTACAGGTTAATATTGTTGTTCGCTAGTGCAATACTATCACTTAGTTTATGTAAAAAGCATCGAAAATTTCAGAATCCAACGTAAAATCTTGAAAGGTTGGTGCAACGGAGGGAAGCATCTGTCTAACCGACAGTGATTGTGCCAGCAGCCCATATTTCAACGTGATGTAAGAGAGAGAGAAAGTATATATGTTTTGGATTTGAGAAGGACAAAGAACTGATAGGATGAGTGTCCTTGTGCAATTCACCCCAAAGTTCTATTTTTTAATTTGATGTTGGAACTATACATTTGGAAAAAAATAAAACCCAATAATTATATGTTGTTTTGGAGGTTTTAGAACAAGAAAGGTGAAAGATTTTTCATTTTTGTGTACAAGAGGGCTGCTGGCTTTTTTATCACAAAAAGATCACTAACCAACCCTTTTCACCCCTTATCCTTCTGTCTTCGGACAACTGACCTTCTCTGATGCTGTGTCTGTGTCATTGATGTTTTTGAAAGATTATTGGGTTTGGTAGTTTCAAGAGATTGCATAGTTGAGTGAAGAAAAGGGATTGCATTTATTGGTTATGTTCTTGGGTTGGTTGCTGTTTGGAAGATCCTTTCCATGTGTGAAGCAACAAGGGTAGAGGTTAAATTGTGGTTTTAATCATGACTCCTGATAAGGGTCCTTCCTCTTCCGCTGCTGCTGCTTCTACTCCTGGAGGGACGCCCAAAACTGAACAAAAGAGGCTATATCAAGTTTGGAAAGGAAGCAATGTTAGTTCTTTTGTTTTATGATTCTTTCTATCCAAATTCTATACTGACTTTTTTGTTTGCCTCTGTCTTAGTTCTTTGTTTGAGTTTTGTGATTTGTTTAATGGAGTTGTTCTTTCATGGATTTCATATGTTTTTGGGGTCCTCGAGCATTCATTTACTTTGAATCAGTTTCCTATTTTAAACCTGGAAAGAAATGAGTATATTGGGTCATGTTTGATTCAGTGTAACTTGATACTGGACTTGTTGCATGATTCAAATTTGTGGAGATCAAGATTGGGAGTGACTTTAGAAACAATGATCTTTCGAGTATTGAGCATAGAAACAACTTTTAGTGATAATGACTTGGCTAAAGTTCACTTCAAAATGCTTCGTTACTGATCATAAACATGCTTTTCTTTTATTCTTCCTATCCTTTTGATCAGTAAGATTAGTCTCTGAATTCCTTCAATCTTTATTTGATTTTCACTTGTTGATGCCACAGTTCTAGTGGTTTCTTTATCTTGTTTACGTATCTTAATACTTTTCTGTTTTCTGAGAAGTAATGAGTTCACTAATCCGCACTTTAAAGTCAACCTTCACCATTGTCGACCTTTTTCTGGTTTATCATGCACATCTATGTCTTTACATCATGTTTAATGCAATTTCTCGATTAGATGTTTGTTATTCTGGCTGAGAGTCCTTTTCCTTGAACATATGTCACACGGCCCATAAATGCATATGAACAGGTTGTTCTTTGACATTCTTTTGTATCCGACTCTGGTAATGCTGGCTCTAATGAGGCTTTATTATACTCTGTCAGAGATTCGTCTGCGGCGGGAGATTGATTTTTGGTCCTGATGTGTCGTCATTGCTTCTATCCACATTTCTCATTTGTGCTCCTGCCATCACCTTCTGTATAAAAATGTCTCTCAGGATTGCAGATAAAGATACAAAGCATCCTGAACGGTGGTATCCTATATTGATCATTGGCTTAATCCTTACCATATCAGTGAGTATTTCTTTTCTGTCTGGATTCAAGTAGTCGTGACAGTCGAGTAACATTCGATCTTGTCAATGATAAAGAGCCCGCATTATCTATTCAATCACTCAGTGAAGCAACCTCTGTGCTATGTTCTTCTTTCCACAGTAAACTGTTAAAGATGTTAAAACTTCTAGGTTTGAGACAACTTGAATTTACATTATTTGCTCTACTTTGTGTGTGCAAAGTGATTTATCTGAAGGGTGGTTAATGCCTTTGCAGGATTTAGTGTTTCTCGTATTGACCTCCTGTAGAGATCCTGGAATAGTACGCAGAAATACAAGGCCTCCTGAAACAGATGAGGTGTTGGATATGTCTACTCCATCTATGGAATGGGAAGTTGGAAGAACCCCTCAACTAAAACTACCTCGAACAAAAGATGTAGTGGTAAATGGCCAGACAGTGAAGGTCAAGTTCTGTGATACTTGTTTACTTTATCGTCCTCCTCGTGCTTCTCATTGTTCGATCTGCAATAACTGCGTTCAAAGATTTGATCATCACTGTCCATGGGTTGGTCAATGCATTGGAATCGTAAGTTAAAATTTCTGTTCTTGTTCATCACTATTTCTAATTCGTCTACCATGAAGCTGACTTAAAGAGTGATTGGAGTAATGATATCTGACATCAATGTTTATCTCTCTTAACGTTTTCTACACTTTTGCTTCCCAATTCCATACTATTTCTCGATCAGAACTTCCACTGAATCGAACTATAACTCGAATGGAAATTGTATTGATGTGTTCATATCTGCCTTGAATGTGTATCTGTTTGTCTGGCGTTATGAAATTTATGTCCACGGATAAGGATAGAATCCTATATGATCAAATCGTTGTATATATTTAGGCTGCTTTAGATCATTAGATATCTTAAATTTTACTTTCCTGTTAGAAACTAACAAAATGGCTACCTCTTCATTGCAGCGTAACTATCGATTCTTCTTCATGTTTATATCAACAGCAACCTTCTTGTGCATATATGTCTTTGCATTCTCTGTGGCCATCATTCTTGACAAAGAGAAGCACTTCTGGAAAGGTGTATGGCGCGATGTCACCTTAGCTATTCTTATAGTCTATTGTTTCTTTGTTGTCTGGTTTGTTGGTGGCTTGACAATCTTCCATTTCTATCTCATTTGCACGAACCAGGTGAGTCTCTTTATCAAACTGCTTCATGACAACTGCAGAATATTCTTCAAGTTCTTGTTGGAAGTGCGAAGCATCATTATTAGAATATAGGATGCTGTGAGATAAATGAAGAAGTTAGTTATCACATTCTCATATTCTGGTAAGACATTTCTCCTTTATGATAGTCTGGTAATGATTTAATGCAGACTACCTATGAGAACTTCCGGTACCGGTACGATAAAAAGAAGAATCCATATAACAGGGGAATGCGAAGAAATCTATTAGAGATCTTCTTTTCAAAGATCCCGCCTTCTATGAATGAATTTCGATCCTTTGTGGATGAAAACGAGCTTTTGGTAATAGGTTCCGAGACACCAAATGTCAGGGATGATATGGTTGACTCAAAGGACAAAATTGATTTAGAAATGGAAGCCAAGTTTTCAAAAGAAAGTCATTATTCACCTTCTGAAATACGGCAAATTATAGATCAGGCTGATGATGACTCAGATGATAATTCAATGTCACAGGAGGAAGGAGGGCCTCCTTTTGATCCTGTTGAGCAAGATTTCAACAATTCCTTGAAAGATCCCATTGTGGAAGATGGACCAAGAGAATCTTTAAGGAGATCGAACGCCGGTAACTCTAGAGACCTGAGGGAAGGTTCTGCCATTGGTGACGATTCCTAAAAATCTGTTTTAGTTTCAAGTTTATTTTCTTATAACTAGAAAATAGTATAACATTCTCTATACTTTCAACTTAGAAAGTTGTTAGTAGTTATTGAATATACGGAGTCTTCTGTATTCTTTGTAAGACGCCCGCTTTATTTATTGGGCTAAGAAATAAAGCTTGTTATCTCTTGGCACAATAAAAACAACAAAATGGCATTGAAGAGTTTTGTTTCGAGGGACTTGGAGATGAGTGAAACTAAAATACAAACTTAATTTACAACCTACAGTTACAAAAATCTTCAAGTAATAGAGATTGAAATACATTTGTCTCAAGATGCACCACTAATTTTTAATGGTAAAAATATCAAGTTTGGGTTATTCGAATAAAAGCTCATCTTGATACTATGGATGTTTGAGAGGCTGTGAAAGAGGACTGTGAAGTGCCTCTATTGCCAACAAATCCTACAATGACTCAAATCAAGATGCACAAAGAAAGAAAAATAAGAAATATAAAGCCAAAGCCCACTTGTTATTTGATGTTCCAAACATCATATTCACAAAAATTATGAATCTAGAGTCGGTAAAAGATATCTGGGATTACCTAAAAAAAGAATACCAAGGCAATGAAAGAACAAAGAGCATGCAAATACTCAACTTGATCGTACAGAATTTGAAATATTGAAGATGAAATAGTCAGAAACTATTAAAGAATACTTCGACAAGTTGCTCGGCATAGTAAACAAGGTGAGGTTATTAGGTAAGGATTTTTATGAGGAACGAATAGTGCAAAAAGTTTTTGTAACTTTACCTGAAAAATATGAATATAAAATTTCTGCATTGGAAGAAACTAAAGATCTATCAAGCATATCTTTGGCATAATTAGTAAATGCACTACAAGCATAAGAACAAAGGAGGATGATGAGAGAAGAAGAAATCATTGAAGGTGTTATGCTAACGAAGAAAAAAATCAGGAGGAGACAAAAACAAGAATTTTAACAAGAATGACAACAGCAACAATAGAAACAGTGATGATTCATATCCACCATGATCACATTACAAAAAAACAAATAACCCACAAAGAAAATGTTGGTGGAGGCCTAATATCAAATGCAGAAAATATAGACAAATTGAGCATATGGAGAAGATTTGCAAGTCACAAAGTGAAGAGGCGAAAGCAACAACTGAGCAACATCAAGAGGATGAATTATTTTGACATTAAAACTATGTAAGGCTCTCTCTAAAGTCATATTTGAAGCTTTGTGATTCAAGTTAGGCGTTAGCAGCTATTAAGGCAAGGAGGAGTGTTAGATGTGCCTAGAAATATGCTATTTTAGTTTCAAGTTTATTTTCTTATTATTAGAAAATATTATAACATTCTCTATATTTTCAAGCTAGGAAGTTGTTAGTAGTTGTTGAATATACAGGATCTTTCGTATTCTTTGTAAGACACCTGCTCTATTTATTGAGCTAAGAAATAAAGCTTGGTATCCCTTTGCACAATAAAAACAACAATATGAAATAATTCAGCCTGAGATTTATTGTTGAAGAGGTACAAAGGGAACCAAGGAGATTTTCTGTCGAAGAGGGGATGGGAGATTCTGTAAGATTCCATGCTTTTGGAAACCAGAACAAAGACATGGATGGGATTGATCACCATAATTCAATTTGAAACTTAGCATCATTTCTTCTAATCTAGAGTTTTTCATCTCTCTTTTACCTTGCATGATATGCATATACCATGAACTTGTAGATACGCTCATATTATCTTTAGCACTCTCTCTTTCTCTATGTTTATTTTAGCTAATTTAAAATTTTGAACAAGCCTATCAATGTCACAAGATTGGATAATTACTCACATGCAGTAAAACATAAATTTCCATAGCAAGAAGCTCAAAAACTTCAAATACTAAAGTTTCTCTCATCTCTTACTCTTTGCACTCTTGTCTTCTAGTGACATTGCCTGAACTGTGTCTTAACCTTGGTGTTTTGACAGGTTTTTCCACAAAACAAGTTTCCACATGTTTGAGTTAATGCTAAGGATGATTTGGTCTTGTGATCGTCCCAGTTTGTAGTCCCAAAAGGTTTTCATTTCTAGCTTTCTTTTGTTCACTACGAAGGTCAGAACTTGTGTTTCTTGAAGTTGTAAATGTCATCTTTCACAAAATAATGTGGAAAACTACCTGTGAAGCTTTTTGTAAGGTTCAATTGGTAGACAATTGTCTTATATGTTGACATTCTTCAGTTCTTTCATCTTTCAGATTAAGAATTCTCTACTAATTTGTCATTAGACTTAGGATTTCTGGAACTTATATTTCATTTGGAGAGAAATTTGTAAAATTATTTTCAATTTAAGTATAGTTTACTCACGCCCTCGTAATATAATCATAAAAATTATCATGTATTTCAAAAAATTTATTTTTCAAAACGTACAGAAAGAAGATGAAAATTTTAGAATATCAATTCAACTCACAAATATTTTATGGTGTTAGTTTCTATTATGTGATCCTTCAGGTAGAACATAGAAATAGTTGAAATCCAATCAATTAAATCTTTTTATGTGGACTTGCTCTATCGCACTTGGTAACTCAAAAAATGGCTTAATAATCTAAAATTTGCATAGTTTCTTAGAAACATCCAATGTAATCAGTAAAGCCTATAAATTTCTACCACGTTTTAATAGCCCATTTCCTAGATTTCAATGGATGAGATTGAATCACCTGTCAACCATTGTATATAATACAGCTCGTATCCTCCTCCACTCCTCTTTTTGAAGTTCATTCTTCTCACCATCAATAATGTTAAGAAAAATGCCCTTTGGATTGGATACTAGTTGAATTTAATAGCCCGAATCTTAATAACGAAAGATATAGAAAAGGTAAAATAAATGGGACATGACACAAGAATTTACGTAGTTTAGTCATGTGACCTATGTTCAGGAATAGAGAGAGTGAGCCAAATTTACTAATATATGTATAATGTATAAAAGTACAAAGGCCGGAACAAAAGGCTTTTGAAACCTCATCAAATATACAAAAAAGAACTGAAGAAAGAATGGAAGGATTGGTTTTGTTTTTGGTGCAAGGAGCTCAACAATTTAAGTTCTATTTATAGTGCAAAACTTGAGCTTCCGTCTAAAAGGATTTTGTCAATTTTCCTTCAATCTCTCTGCAATCTTCGCCCACGAAAATCTCACCAGAAACACACTTGAAGACTTTTAACCAAGTATGGCCAAAAAACAAAGTTTGCCTTGGCCAACAATATTTGACTCGTGAGAGACCAAGACATTCAACAAATATCCATTTAACTTGGTCCCTAACAATTAGTGATTTGATCCACCTTCTCCGACAATGCCTTAAAAGGGCTATATCACCAACTATAAATGCCAATCAAGTCCAAGCACTGCTTGAACTTGTAAATTGGAAGAGCTTTTGTAAACATGTCAGTAGGATTCTCCTTAGTGTTGATCTTCTGAATAAGGGCCTTGTTCTCTACAATAGTATCTTGAATAAAATGATACTTCACATCAATATGCTTTGTCCTCTCATAATACATCTGGTCTTTTGTCAAATGAATAGCAGTTTGACTATCAAAATAAACGATAGTAACCCCTTCTTGATGTAAAGATAACTCACCGAATAAACCTCTCAACCATAATGCTTCCTTGATAGTCTCACTCACCGAATAATCCTCTCAACCATAATGCTTCCTTGATAGCCTCAGTGATTGTCATATATTCTACTTCAGTAGTAGATAAAGTCACTACATCTTGTAGAGTAGCTTTCTAGCTAACGACACAACCTCCAATGCAAAATACATAAACTGTCACAGACCTGCTTCTGTCAAGATCAACGGCATAATCTGAATCTACAAAACTAACCAAAGTGTTGTTGGTTCAAAGTACCCTTCAAGTATCGGAGAATCCGTTTCACAACCTACTAATGTTCTTTGCTAGGATTGGCTATATACCTTTTAACGACACTAACAGCTTGTGAAATATCGGGACGAGTGCATATCATTGCATACATAATACTGCCGACGACACTAAAACAAGGAACCCATGCCATATAATTTTACTCTTCTTGTGACTATGGTGATTGAGCAGCAGATAGTTTAAAATGAATAGTAAGAGGAGTACTAACTACTTTGGCATCTCGCATGCCAAATCCCTTCAAAACTTTATTGAGATAATTCTCCTAGGTCAAGAATAATTTACCAGCTCCTTGATTATGTCTTATCTCTATGCCAAGAATTTTCTTTGCTGCTCCCAAATGTTTCATCTCAAATTCACCATGCAATAAGGTCATTAAATGGTGAATATCTCTGACATTCTTGGCAGCAATGAGTTTATCATCAACATGTAACAACAAATAGATGAATGAGCCGTTATCTAACTTCTGAAAGTAAAACCAACTATCATATATGCTCTTGGAGAAATCATGAACCAACATAAATGAATCAAACCTCTTATACCACTATCTTGGAGCCTGTTTTAATCCGTACAAGGATTTCTTCAACAAACACACTTGATTTTCTTTTCCTACCACTTCAAAACCTTTATGTTGTTTCATATAAATCTGCTCATCTAATTCGCCATGCATGAATGTTTTCTTGACTTTAAAACCTTCATGTTGTTTCAAACCTCTTCAAAACATCATTAAAATCAATACCTTGTAGTTGACTGTAGCCATTTGCAACTAAATGTGCCTTATACCTTGCATTTTCAACACCTGAAGTACCTTCTTTTCTTTTAAACACCCATTTGCAACCAATAGTTTTCTTACCCTTTGGCGGCTTCACCAGAACTCAAGTATAATTCTTGTGCAAAGATTCCATTTCTTCGTTCATAGCCACCGCCCACTTATCAACATTAGCACTTGAAACTGCCTTTATATATTTGGAAGGTTCACCGTCTCCATCTGTTTCATGTGCCACTGATAAAGAATATGCAACTAAATTTGCATACCTCTGTGGTAATCAAATCTCTCGTCTTGGTCTGTCTCTGGCTGTGGAATGTTCTTCTTTTACTGGTTCATCTTGAACACGATCAGGATTTGGTTCATCAACTTGATCTGTCTGATGTGTAGAAGATGTCTGTGAAGGACTTGAACTACCAATCTCTAACTCCACTTGCTTCTGTGCACTATCCTCCTTTTGTAAATTACAAAGATTAATATAGAGGACTCATCAAATGTAACATCCCTATTAATTACAAATTTAGGTGACTTGGGATCAGGACACCACAAATGACATCCTTTAACCCCTGAAGCATAATCGAGAAAAATACATTTCTTAGCCCTAAACTCTAACTTTCCCTCATTTACATTCATATATGCTAGACATCCAAATATTCTTAAAGTAGAGTAATCAATAGGAGTACCTGACCAAAATTCTTCTGACGTCTTGAAATTGAGAGGAGCACAAGGAGAGTTGTTGACAATGTAGCGAGCCATAGCAATGACTTCTGCCCAAAAATCAAGTGTTAACCCTGCATCAGAGATCATACACCGAGCCCTTTCTAAAAGAGTCTAGTTTATATACTCGGCGACTCCATTTTGTTGCGGAGTCATTCTGACGGTGTGATGCCAAGCAATTCCTTCATTCTTGTAAAATTTGTTGAATTCACCTCCACAAAATTTTAAACAATTATTTGTTCGTAGCCGCTTAACATGTTATCCTGTCTGCTTTTCATTCAAAACTTTCCATTGCTTAAAAGGTTAAGAAAACATTATTCTTATGTTTAAAGAAATACACCCAAACCTTCCTTAAATAATCATCAATAAAAGTTACATATACCAGGCATCACTTTTAGATGGAACACGAGAGGGCCCCCACAGTTCAAAATGAATATAATTCAAAGTACCTTTAGTTTCATAGATAAGTAGAGAACTGAAACTGACTCGTTTCTGCTTTCCAAAGATACAATGCTCACAAAAGTCCATCTTACTAGTACTTTGACCATAAAGTAAGCCTCTCTTGCTTAATAACATTAAGTAGTCTTTCTCACCCATGTGTCTCAAACGCATATGTCACAATTTGGCAATGTCATCATTTGTAGATACTGCCGCATCACCTATTACCTTAGATCCCTGCAAAATATACAAACTACCAGACCTACAAGCTTTCATTAATACAAGAGCACCTTTAGAAAATTTCAAACTCCACCTTTAGCTGAAAACTTGCACCTTGAGAATCGAGAGTGCCTAAAGAGATGAGTTTTTTTTCAAATCAGGAACATGTCTAATCTCGATGAGTGTTTTGACATCTGGTAAGAACAACCCGAATTTAAAATCCACTCCTTGTTAAACCTAACTTTATCTTCTGTAGATACAAAGATAATTCCCTCATTCTCATTTGTCGCTACACTAGCCTCAGCAGTGTTGTTGTTATGCTCAATTTTATTTTTCTCCTTGTCTTTTAATTTATAGCAATTAACCTTTATATGCCTCTTGTTCTTGCAATAATTACAAATTTTATTTCTATATTTGGATTTTGACCTGCCTTTGGATCTACTTATTTCAAAATCTCTATTTTCAGATCTACCCTGTGTAAATAATCCCTCTGCCCGACTTTCACTAGTCTCCCCAATGATGTCCCTATCAATCTACTCTTTTGACTTTAACGCAGACTTAATAGACTGACTATTTCCTATAAATTACAGTATCACTTAAAGGATTGGAGAAGGGACCATAACAATGATATGACTTGATCTTCATCCTCAATTTGTATATTTACATTCTTCAAATCCAAAATGAGAGAATCAAATTTATCTACATGTGAAAGAATAGATGTATCTTATGTCATCCTTAACATGTACAACTTCTATTTCGAATAAAGTCGATTCTCCATTGTCTTTTTCATGTACATGGCTCTTAACTTGTCCCACATACCTTTAGCTGTGTTTTCACCAACAACCTCCTGCAAAACCTCATCAAAGAGATTCAATATGATAATTGATCTAGCCTTTTTATCTAGATTTGTGAATTTATCTGATGTCACATCTGCTGGCTTTTTCTCCACTCCATCGAGTGCAATCTCACACCTATCTTGTATTAAAATAGCCTGCATCTGAAGCTACCACATATCTAAGTTAATACTCCATTCAAACTTTTCAATGGAGGTCTTCGATATCTTCATGATGGCTAAAAATTGATATTTCGACTATTTTTAACAAGTGGGCCCCATGATAAAATCGGGATAGCGGGCCCCACAAAAGCACTGGACTTGGGCCCCATAATTAAAATAGAATTACGTTTATAAAATTGAGGCTGTGGGCCCCACAAGATAAAATTGAGACTGTGGGCCCCGTAAGATAAATTATAGACAATGGGCCCTGCTTGGACTCATATTAAAATCTAAGTTACTTTCTGACTTGGAAGATCCACCTTAGTGGCAACAACAGAGCATACGGTAAGTTAAACTAACAAGGAAGATCCACCTTAGTGGAAACTACAGAGCATATGGTAAGTTAAACTAACAAGAGAAGCTCTGATATTAGTTTGTTAAGAAAAAGGCCCTTTTGATCAGATACCGATTGAATTTAATAGCCTGAATCTTAATAATGAAAAATAAAGAAAAGGTAAAATAAATGGGACAGTATACAAGAATTACGTGATTTGGTCCATGTGAACTATGTCCATGGCCAAAGGGTGAGCCAAATTTACTAATATGTGGAGAATGTATAAAAGTACAAAGAACGAAACAAAATACTTTTAAAACCTCATCAAATATACAGAAAAGAATTGAAGAAAGAATGGAAGGATTGGTTTTGTTTTTGGTGCAAGGGACATAGCAATTTAAGCCCTCTATTTATAATGCAAAACTTGAGCTTTCGTCAAAAGGATTTTGTCAATTTTCCTTCAATCTCTCAACAATCTTCACAATCTCACCAAAAACATGCTTGAAGACTTTTGGCCAAGCATGGCTAAAAAACAAAGTCTACCATGGCCAACAATATTTGACTCATGAAGTGCCAAAACATTCAACAAATAAAGCTCAAATCTTTACTGCAAAAAGGATGGCTATAGAGATGGCCTTTGTGAAACCAATTTCCAAGTTCAGCACCACCCCTAAATTTGGAAACCCGAAAGCATTTAAATGCTCGAAGTATGTCATCATTAAAATGTTAGCCACTGCACAGCCCAACATACAAAAACCAAAAAAGAAACCCAAAACAACTGTTATAAAGAAGACCCTTTTAACGCCAAGGTTCTACACCACTAATTGATGAGATGGAGACCCTCTTCAACACTGAAATCAACAAGAGTTTAAACTAGATTGAATTCAAGGCACTGCTTCAAAAGTTTAAAATTGATTACAATCAAATGCATGTTATACCCCAATCAAGGTTACCTATACTAGACATAATGGCCAGAGAGAAAAGTTGCTGCCAGGTGGCTCTGGGTAGTTACTTAGGCTTGGGAAACAGAATATAGGTTTGTTACAAGTTTGTTACGCCTTAGAAGGAAGAAAGATGAGAATAAATAGGAGCTCTCTGTTAGAGAAGGGGGCATGAGAATTCTGTAATGGGTATTTCTTTTGGGAGAGAATAGGAGACTCTCTAATTCTCCTCATTGTTCAATTCTCATTTTAATTGACATACAATCTATTTATTAAGGATGAGATTTTAGGTCTTATCATCTGGTATCAGAGCGACGATATTAGATGCATACTAGAAGTCAGGTTGCTCAAAAACGAATGGAAACTAAGGTTGAAGAAATATAGGAAAAGCTCAGCTATATAGAAGCACATTTGGCTAAATTGGATAGTATAGATACCGAGAAGCTCACCAAAGTCAGTGACTGCTTGCCTTTCATCGAGGATACTCTTATGAACATTCTTCAATAACTCAACAAAAACAACAATCGAGAAGAATCAACCACCAAAGATTCTACACCTGAGATTATGAATCCTGAGTCTATGATTTTAGCTGGGTATAAAGGAAAAGTTGTTAGTGGGTCAAAACTCCTTAAAACCAGGGAAACCTCCCAACTAATCTCTGCTTGGTGCCACCATGATTCTCTACCTCGCAAACTTGAGTTACCCATATTAGATGGATAGGATCCCAACGCATGGCTCTTACGAGCTGGGAGATACTTTGAGTTGAATGGATTTAGACCTGAAGAGAAGCTTCGCACAGCTATAGTTTGTTGGAGGGTGATGCTTTCGCCTAGTTCTATTGTGAAGAGAGTCGAAGATCCTTCCATGGTTGGTAGCAATTCAAGAAGTTGCTACTGGAATGTTTTCATTCCACCCAGGCTGGCATTTTGACTGAACAACTTTTTGCCCTGTGCTAGACGATTAAAGTGGTAGGGTACCACCGTAACTTTGAATTGTTGTCCTCTCTTTTCCTTGATCTTCCAAAATCAGTAATTGAAAATGCCTTCACCAATAGGCTTCAAGACCACATCAAGGCTGAGTTGAGATTATGGGAGCTCATAGGCATAGGCCGAATCATAAATGTGGCCCAAATGCTTGGAGACTTTGACTTTACTAAAAGTCATCGTCTGGGAAATACTCCAACCAGCCCCTTTATTAGATCTCGAGGAATCTCTTCTGCACCAGGTATGATGACTCTCCCAAGACCCCTCTCTTCATCTCTATTTTCTAAATCAACCTTTCTACTCTTGCTATCGCTTCTCCCACCCCTGTCTCCTCAATGAATCAAACCTTCTCCACCATCACAACTACCTCAAGCATTACCATTTCACCCAAGTTCTGCCAGCTAAAGCAGAAATGAAGGTCAAAAGGGAGAAGAGCCTTTGCTTTAAACGTGATGAGTGGTATGACCCTAGTCACCGATGCAAGAATAAGGGGCTTCAAGTCTTGTGGATGGAGGATGACGAGCTGGAGGTACTAGAGGAAGACTCTTAATAGATCTCTATCAATTCCAGCTCTTTGAGTGAAACTGAAAATATGACATTGTCATTTTCTTCTTTAATTGAGCTTACAGCTCCTCACTCTTTAAAACTCCATAGATTTGTGAATCAAAAGGAGGTCGTGGTTCTGATAGATTGTGGAACTTCCCACAACTTCATCTCTTCCACTCTCATTGTTAATCTGAATTTGCGGGTCACTCCTACTACTAATTTCGGAGTCAACCTTGGCACTGGAGAATAGATCTACTCTATAGGTACATGTCGCCAACTTTGCCTTCATCTACCAGGGATTGATGTCATTATTGACTTCTTCCCTCTCCCTCTTGAGAGTACTGATTTAATTTTGGGATAACATTAGCTCTTCTTGTTAGGAGCATCATACATGAATTGGGCTAACCTTTCCACGAAGTTTATGGTTGGTAATCGTAAGGTACAGTTGCAAGGGGACCCCACTCTATGTGAAGCTGAGGTCTCTCTCCATGCCATGCACCTCACAATTAAAAGAGAGGGACACAGGTTCTTATTGTTAAGTCAAGTAGACTTTACGATGTCTTAATTTTGATGATAAACTAATAATAATAATGTTAGAAACAAATGAACGTTTTAACAAGT
>JAOSBO010000003.1:2203063-2217449 GCA_027563915.1 Erythroxylum rotundifolium
GTGAAGTAAGACGGGTAGAGAACATGCCAAGCATTTCATTGAACTGTACATCTAAACCATCTTGAAATCGATGTGAAGTAAGACAGGTAGAGAACATGCCAAGCATTTCATTGAACTTTAAATCTAAACCGTTTCGAACTTTTTGGTTAGGGCAGGAATTAATGAACAAAGAATTGAAATAAAGGGACATGTCAAGGAATCACTCCTAAGATTTTAAAAATCACTCCCAAATAAGGAAGTCCCATTTTAGTTCTGAACATATCAAAATATATTAATAAATAAAAGTAAGAACAGAGAAACCATTCTAATTCAACCATACTTCTAATTTAACTATGGCTAATTGAAATTCAAATCTTACCAGACAGATAAACTAACTAATCTATTACATCACTAATAACCTAAAGGAATGGGTAGCGCATAAGAAGTAAATGTCTGCCTAATCTCCATCAAGATGGGATTCCAATATAGAGCACTTGGAGGGGTTTAGACTCCACCTACTGAGAAGAAATCAGGCTTGACAAACTATTAAAATAAGAAAAGAACTTCAGACTACTATTGGCTCACCAGATCAACATTAGGGATATCAAGGCCACGGGCAGCAACATCAGTAGCAATCAATATATTAAAATTTCCATTCCGAAAGCCAGAAAGAGTTCTTTCTCTCACAGCTTGTGAGATATCTCCATGCAAAGCTTCACAACTGTAGTTTCTTGCCATAGCACTTGCCAGTCGATCAGCATCACGTTTTGTTTGAGTGAAAACAATACATTTTCCTTCTTTTGCATGCTCCTAACAAACACATATTAGATTCTGAGAGTGTGCACATAATTGATGGGAACAAAAGCAAGTTTTGTACAAGACTGCATCAGTACCTGCAGCTTACAAAGCAAAAATAAGCTCAAACATTCAAAGTCTAGAAAAGCCTGAGCACATGACAATAAGTGGTCTAGACTCATACCGATATTAAGGGACCAAGAATTGATGCCTTCTCATACATTTCTGAGGCAACCGAATAAATCTTGATTCCATCAGCCAATTTCTTGTCCGAATCTCCAACCTACAGCACATCTCATGTTAAAATCCTAGAGAATCCCAGCAGCAATAAGAACGAAAGACGAACCATTATAGCAGCATTCAATCTAGAGTAATTAACAACAATCCAAACTGTTTTGAGTCCCACACATGTAATGTTGACAAATCCATTTAAAAAGTTGCACAGCTGCTAGGAATTTATGTTCCCAAATATCTACCCAGTAATACCAAAGACATTGCAACACTCACGAGATCAATAGTCAACGGATCTTTAAGATAATTCCTGACAAGTGTTCTAATCCAAGTAGGCCTTGTAGCAGAGAACAACATGCTATGCCGATTTTGTGGCAACCTTTGGAAAATGGTCTCAACATCATCCACAAAGCCCACACTAAGCATCTGATCAGCTTCATCAAGAACAACAAACTGAACCTCTGACAAGTTAAGAGATCCTCTCTTCATCAAGTCAATTATCCGCCCAGGCGTGCCAACAACAATGTCAACACCATAATCTAGCTCCCTCATTTGACGCGCAATAGGTGTACCACCATAAAGACATATGCTATCAAGGCTGGGAGCAGACTCACGAAATTCCTTCTCAACCTGGCGAGCCAATTCTCTAGTTGGAGCCATGACCAAGGCTAGAGGATTTCTCCCACGTCTATACAAATAGAATATTGTAACCGATCCCATTATTGAAAAATAAGGCGAGGTTACTAAGTAACAAACATAAGATAATTGAAGTGAACCTACCCATGCTTAGCATTGAACTGAAGTATTTTGTCCATAATAGGAATACCAAAAGCAAGTGTTTTTCCTGTTCCTGTTCGAGCTCGCCCAAACAAATCACGCCCTTGCATTGCTGGTTCCAATACAGCTTTCTATATCAATTAAAAAAGGAAATTTTATACACAGAATATATAAAAAAAATTGATCTACAACATAACTTTGTAGAACTTACTCAGAATTCAGGATAAACAATCACCTGAATTGGAAACAATTTGTTAATACCGCGTTTCGCCAAAGCAGAGACGATCTCTTGAGAAATTTCGAGTCTTGAAATATCTAAACCCTCTTCACCACCCCGTTTTAATCCTTTTTCATCATCATACCCATAATCATCCACAGCACACTGCCGCGACCCGTCCTGTATCCCAACTGAAGACTTAAACGCCAAAAATCCAGACTTTACATGAAGCTCCCGGTTAATTCCGAAATTCCATATCTCTGAGGTCGGTCTACTACCGACCGGACTTCCTTTCCTCGATTGAACAGCGTACGATTGTGTGGGATCATTAAAAAATGCAGCAAAAACCCTCTTTAAACATAGTGAACGCGATCTTCTCAGTACTACACTCATCGTCTTAGAATTACATTCAAGAGTTTTGGCTGTTTTTCAGACAGACGTAGGGTTTTGGGCAACTATTGTACGGGTTTATCGGATATTTATGGATATGATATTTTCAATCACAGTTAAAAAGGCCATCGAACAAAACACACTAATGTTAAAAACTTAACTAGAAATTAACTCGATAAAATAAAATATTTAAAATTTAATAAATTAAATTGATATTAAATTATTATAAAATGAAATAATTTAAAATATGATCAAAAGAAATTATCTTTATTTATCGAAAAATTTGAAATTTAATTATAAAAAAAGAAACTGTTAAATATAAATTAATTGATTTATTTTAATCTATAAAAATTTATTAATTCACTAAAATTGAAAATTACAATTTTAACAAGAAAAATTCTAAAAATAAATTGAACTTAAAAGTAAAAAACGAAACGAAAAAAAATTAGAAAGTTTAAAATTTTATGATTAAAAGTGTTTTATGAAATATATGTTTATAAATTGATAGGGGTTTTTATTAAAACTCTTGTAAAATATTTTTTTATTATCACAATTACAGCAATATAAAACCTTAATTTCTGAATCAATTATCAAGTTGAATTGAATCATAGTCAACAAAAGAGAGTTAACTAAATTTCACAACTTTAATACTTTACATGCATACATAATTTCTTCTTTCTAAATTTTACCAGGCATAGGGATAATTTTTTATTTAAAAAATATGATACAGTTGATGATGATTATATATCAATTAGGTGATATAATCATACAACATTATATATAATCATCATAAAAAAATATGATATACTATAAAGAAAGAAATTGCTCAACAGCTTAGTTGTATGATTACGCTCAGATTTTGCTGTTCCCACTTAAATTTTCTTCTTTCTATAAGGCATTGACATCATCATAAGCCAAAAAAAAAAAAAAAGGAAGAAGAAGATTTAAACTCTGTACTTAAATGGAAACAAAGAAAATTGTATAATGTACACCAAATCTGCAAAATTTTATGCATTGAAGAGTTTTCTGAAAGGTCCATCCTTCCGGTCTTTTGCAGCTTCAGTCAGGGCAAGGAACCTCTTGAAGCCTGTTGTGGCAGCCCCACGTCCGAGCGCAGCTGCACGGGTGAGAACGTCTTCACGGGAAGCAGTAAGACCGGCCGAAGGATTGGCAATTGTTGATGCAGGAACAACCGGGGCAGCCTGGACTACAGTCTGATGAATAGATGGTTGTGGAACGGCTGGAGCATGTTTGTTGAAGTCATCCAGTATGCTCTGCTGATCAGCCTTTTTAAGACCCTGAACATGCAGGATGGAATGTAAGGAAAATGCAGAATGCAATTCGATAGCTTGAGGTTAGCTACTGCAGGACAATAGTATTCTTGAAGCCCCTACCATTAAAGGAAAAATTTGAAAATGTGAAAAAAGTGAAAAGAAAAATCCCGATACATGAAGCATCTACTTGGGTGTGAAAGACCGCAGAAACCCGAACTGTACCATCCAAGATGTGCACAGCTAAAGTTCTAGTTCCTTGTGTGTAAGGAGCTGGATAAATGACCACACAACTTTATGAGAAGAGAACAACTGATTACCTTAAGCTCTAAAATGCGCTGAAACTCCATTGGTGTTCCCTCTGGCAGTAATGCCCTATATGTATCAGCCACAGAATCAACTGGGGACAGTATAACCTGCCAAATGCATATTGCTGTACTTTAGAAGCGTTTCAACAATCCAGGAAGTATAAAACTAAATCAACAAAATGTGTAACCTTTAAAAGTGCTTCAGCTTTACTCATTTCTCGGCTCACAAACTTCGAATAGCTAGCAGCATGCGACGTCTGTATATCACAAAGAAGATATAAGTGGTGTAGCATGTTACCGGGTTAAAAAATACAAAGGAATAGCATCGTAAAAGAAAGATAACTGAAACATAATTTCTGAAATTATGTTTGGAAGAGCTCCTGTTTCGCATGAAAAATAATTGATGCATTAAGAGGCCCAAATCTTTTTGGGTTACATCTCATTCAGGAACCGTAGTTGTGTTAATTCTTCTTTGTGATGATGGACAAACTGGTAATGCCAGATATTACGCAAAACACTGGTGATAGCTTAAACAAGATCATGGAAGTCCAATTCATTCTTTGATACTGCCTGTGACAAGAATGTGTTAGATTGAGTACTGACTCACCTGGTGACCAAGGGAAGGAATTTCTAAGAGAATTGTCTTTACGGCTTGAGTATCTAAAAGCATCTGCAACACCATAGACAAGAACTTAGTTTCACATGTATAATGGCATGTACTATTTGCTTGGTCTGAAGCAATATTTTCGCTTCATGCATTCAGCTAGACAAATATATACCCATTAACTACATCACAGAAGACATATATAGATGCAACGTAATTATTAAATCTCTGCTAATCATACCACAACACTTGGGAAAGTAACTAGCAAAGAGAACGATTAGGTTCCTACTTGTTGGGCTCCAGTTTCTGATATCTGCTTGCATTTAAAAATGTTGGCATAGAAACGAGGACCAAGTGATGATGCAAGCTGCAGAAAATAAGAATAACACCCAGTAAAGCTTGTTTTAGGAAAGAACCATTCTAGCCCAGAATCATCAACATTAAGTAACAATGATAATATATTGTCAGAGTAAATTAAAACACTAGCAAAGAGATGAGGAGTAATTTAGGACAAAAGATTTATAGTTGAAGCAAAATATTTGCAAATAATCATTCTTATAGTTTTGCTCTGACCCATTCCAGGGCTGAAGGATTAACTTCTCTATAATTACCTTGTCTAAGAAGTACTGAAAATGAACTGATGAAAGATGGTTTCCGAGCACCGGGATGCTAGTCGTAAGGATCAAATTTATGCCATTGACATAACTGTAAGAGGGAGTTCCAGTAAATTGGTAATTTGCATCAGACATCATTATAAATGACAACCTTAAAAAATGCATCTTACGCTGATTGGTCGCCAACACTTTCAAGTGTACCCCAGGGAACTCGTGTCATTGCAGCCATTTCAGCATCAAATTTGGTTTCCAGGCCATGCACTAGGGTCATCAATGCTTCAGTGATAAGCCCTGAAAATTCTTCCTGCAGAATCACAATCAATGCATAACATATGAGGAGAAGAATGGCCATGAAAAAATCATGAAATGTAAAGAGCAGTACCTCAACTGCAGACATATCCACCCCCGCCACAAAGTGAGGATCAATTATTTTTGATACACTTTCAGCCAGTTCAGCTGACTGTTGAAGAGCCAAAGATTGAACCAAGGTTACAAATGATTCATATAAGGGTCTCATAAATATGATAAAGACATTTCTACAAGATAAATAAGCTCTAGAAACACAACAATTGGATAGCATCCTACCCTTTCCATTAAGAACAAAACAAAGATTCAACGGAACAGAAGCTGACTAGATCTACAAAAAGAGTAGCCTCAGAACACAAGCAAGGCATCCAAAAGTTGAATGCATGCTAGCATCTCTCATGAAAGAACCTTTCCTTTTAAGAATTCCAAAATTTACGCTTCTTTCAAACAGCTCATTAAACAATGAAGGGAATTACATCTGAGACTTGTCTGTGATTCTCGAATAAGAAACACAAATCAAAAGTCTTTCAGCTACCCTGATTTTGACCATGGCTTACCATGAAATATTTGCTTCTTAGCCTTAGTCCAAACAGAAAGCATCATAATCTATCACCTAGGTTCATAATATTGAAGCCCAACCAACAACAATTATCAGACAAATCTGAGAAATTACGACGAAGAAGCTATCTTGTTATCTCACTGCTTTTAAATGTCAGTTGACATTTTTCCTGATGTCAGTCTTTATGGGTGTGCTGATCAATCCATATAAAAGGGAGGGAAAAAAAGCTGCTAACCCAGTATTAAATGTTCTAAAGTTAGTCACGAGTATAGAAACCAACCGTTTTCCTGCAGTACTCAGCAGAATTAACAATATAACAAATCACCCTTTCATCCTTGTCAGTCATCTGGTGAAAATTGCCACAAAAATAACAAACAATATTTAGTAACTGGTAGCCACTCTCCAAAGAAAATTCGTAGAAATGATAGCCATGTTGATACCTTTATTTGTCCATCCATACCCGTGGCAGCAGCAACAATTCCCACACCACCCTTTGGTAGTCTCGCCTTGAGCTTTACAACATATGCTTTCAGAATTCTTTCAAACACCTGAAATGTACAATACAGACAATAAAATTTTCCATATGATCACGACATCAGCTTCAAGGTCAGGTTATAACAATAAGTGCGTAATAGCTTTCGGTAACCCATTCTGAACTGTTTGAGATAAAATATTGCATGCCAGCTACATGAGATCCTATCTTCTGGAACAGCTTTTGGTACCCAAGAAAATGGAAGTTTTAGCAGATCAAAGCAGATAAGTGACATTTCCAATTATATCGTACAAACAAGGGAACAATTTGGACAAAATTGACATATTGGAATCTGCCAAGATATTCTATTGGAGGAAATTCAGGTAAGACAAGAATAAGCAAATGCAATACATCAGAATGGCTATTATTTACCAAAAAAAAAAATCAGAATGGCTATTAATCATAAATTTCAGGAACGTACCTTGAACAAATTAAATAGCGTCTGATTCTTTGTTAATGCACTGCATCGCTTTAAGCTCCTTTTGATTATAAGAAAAAGCTAAAGACACAGCAAAAAAAAGACGATGAATAAATAGTGCAAGAAAGAGTGTCAACAAAATTTTCTATTTAGGATGCATGAAACTAATTCTGGATATACAGAAGCATATCCTACAAATGGAAGTAATATTTGTTAATCAAGTATCAGGCCCCAATAAATCTACCCAGATACAGGAAATCATAAAATAGCTCCTGGAATGATCATAAGAGACATACAGGCCGCATACCTGCATGCTACTGGACAAGACATTATTTTGACTTCCCTCCTCGATATCCCACGTTTCCTCCTGCGATACAGACATTTAAATGAGGTCATCAATAAGCAGAAGCTGTGAAAAGTGATGGTTAGAAGTCGTAAAACCAAATTACCTGAACAAGCTTCTCCAGATTCTCCATCAGGGTCTTCTGTTCTAGTTCCACATATATTGTCAAGTGAGGTTCAAAGCAAGAAGAAATTATTCCACGGAAGTTAAACTGCAGCAAAGATGGCCAAAAAACTTTCAGAATAGATTTAATGTCACATATGAACCAACTCTATATGACTTGCTTAAAAATATTAGCAATAATGTTATGAAACTAGAGAAAAAGGTCACATACCCCAGCTCCAGGCACTGACAAATCCTTGATTCCATCCTTCTCCTGTGAACAAAGAATTGCATTGAAAAATCATATCCTCAAACCATAACTTCAAATCATTTTCTGCAAGAATTCAAAATCTTAGTAGACAGTGTAGAGTACAAACGTCATTCTCATTTCCTTGATTTGCAGCAAATTTCCTTTCATACTTCTTTCGAATGTCTGATACAGTTTGGTTGTTGTTTTCCCTTCCAATTTCTTCAATATCAGCTCCAATCTCTCTATTTCGAGTTCCACCCCCAAATTTCTCTGCCAGCTCATCCTCAAATTCTAAAGTTCGTTGCAAGGCCTAGATGAAATTGTCAAAAGAAGGAAAACGTCAATCAAGGTAAAAATGCCATTCAGAATGTAAGAGACGCAATATCTAATAAATGGTTATTCTTCACCCTTGATATTGATGAGGGCTTCATAGATGTTCTGAAAGAGAACAAATAGGGAAAATGAACAGCAGAAGATTAAAAAGATCACTCAAATGCATCTTAACAACTCTGAGTATATTTGACTCATATGTCACACCTTAGCATACTCTGGGAGAAGCATAACCTCCAAAATTTAAGTAAACAGATTGCGGTTTTCGAAAACTTTCTCAGTTATATTATTAACTCAGACTGATGAATCCCAAAGCAAATTTGAATCTCTGAACCCATACCTAGAGTACATTTTGGGTATTTGATTTATAACTACCTAAAGAATATTATGGGAAAAAGAAAAAAGAAAAAAGAAGGGCACAATTATTCCAATCACAAAAAACAAGAAAATCCATGGGAGCTCTCAAAAATGATAAGAAAACAAGGATTATTCCGACTGTAGGTCAACAAAAGAGAATACATCAAATCAGAGCGATTCCAGGAAGCAACTTGGTCCCCAAAAAGAGAACTTTAAACATGGGTCAGTATATGTAGTGGCAATTCTGAGTTTGAGATATGCCAGAAGTTCTCATCTCAAGTTCTGCCATGCAGAAGAAACTAAAATTGCAGGATGAATTAAAAAGAGTAAGTTTTAAAAAAATTTGAAAGCCAGGTAAAAGAGAGACTTACCAACAACAGTGTTGCTACATCTGGCTTCTCTTTGAGGTTCTCAAGGATCCCCTCCAGTTGTTTCCTGAAAGACAGAAGTGTGAAACATCTTCATTCAGTACAAATCAACATCAAATGCCAGTTTTCCTGTTAGTCAGCCTCAGAAGGTGATATTTTTTCCTTATAACTTTTACACAAACAAAAGACAACACCTCCAGCAATTGAATCAACGCTACTTTTGTGATCCAGATTAACATTTTGCATTTTTTGTGACATTTAATGGAGTGGAAAAGTCACGCACCGGGTTTTCTTACAAAATTGGATGCATAGCCGGTAGGAAACATGCCATGAAGGAGGAAATATTTTCCATAGCTCTTCATTTGTTCTTATTCGACGCTTGATCCATGCATATCGCCTCTCAGTTTTATCCAGCTTAGCAAGCTCTAGCAACAAAGAGAAAGAACTGAAATTTCAAAGTTGAAGGTATACAGAAAATCTATGCTCTAAAAAAGTAACGAAGGCACTTTAGGTTAAAAACTGACTAACCAGCTCCTTCAAAAATCTGCTCATATGAAGTAAGCTCCCTACTGCAAAAATTATTAACCAATTCTTCCCTCACAGATGGCTCCAAAGCATCAACAACTAAGCAAGCATCAGATAAGTGCTGCAATAAATTGATTTCTTCGTTTTCTTTCCCAGTACCTAAGCTGAAACCAAAATATTAAGAACAAGAGGAAAAGGTAGAAGAATTAAGAGCACAATAGCAAGTTCACATGTTAAACAAGTAAATCCATCAGAATACGTAGGAAATTGATTCTATGAGTTCTGGGACTATAACAACTCTTTAACAAACAACAGCAATTATCATTAAGAGCATGAAGGCAGATCATCATGTTTACTGTACTTAGCAAATTCATGAAACTAAATTCAGAATTTCAACAATAGTAATATAGTTCAACGTTGTTTTTTTTTTTTTTTGATGGCCAATTAGTTGAACCAAGATGGAGTTTTTATTGGAGAAGGTTCCTTTTTATGTCAAGTATTTGCAAATACTTGATTCAAAGTACATGTTTAAACAAATGTACTTCCACAATAGACTGAAGTTGACACGTCCTAAATAAAAGTTATACTCAGAAAACAGAAACCAGATAAGGATAAAAACCTAAATTAAATGTTCAACTCTGCAAGCTATTGTCACTGAACTATAAATACCTTGAAAAATCTGAAAACACATGAGACTTGAGTATTTGTTTGATATTTTTAAACTTTTCTCGGAGCTCTGTGATCTTTGGTATATCTCTATAGGCTTCAAAGTGGCTGCATAATTGGTTTACAGCCTGGAACAAGCATGAAGAATCATAATTTAACAAGATACAGTTAAATAAAGTACAGTGTACAGAAAATTGTTTGAACAATCTTTCTTTTCTGCAAAACCAGGGTTTTTTAAATTAGAAAGAAAAAAGAAATATGACGCAACGAAAACTCTGTTCACAAATAGATGAAAATTTGGTTCTGGAAAAACAAAAGAATGATAGAGAATCAAGCTGCCTTAGAAGTGGTTAAATCTAAAGAGATCAAATGCAGATCAATAATTAAGACATTACATGGTGATGTGTTTAAAGTGATAATCATTAATATAAATCTTATAACTGCATAACTAGAAAGGTACCTCCAGCTGAGCGGCAGCCTCTTTATACTGTCGTTTAGAAGCCATTGCCTGAAGTTGTTCAACAGCAGATACTGGCGTATAGCAAAAAGCATCCATGTTAGTGCAGTAACTTGAAATATAGCAAAAAGATTCGGAAACCTTTAGAGGATCAATTTTCTTTAAGATGCCAAGCTTCAGGCAGTAATTGTTCTGGTGAATATTAGAAAGCAGTACAATTTAATTAATAAGTATCAATATCTTAGATGTTCCTCATCAAATAGACTAACCTAACATCGTCAAGCGATGGAGAGCAGTAATGGTAGTTGTTATATGCTTCTTTGCAAAGTCCAACTTCTTAATGTCACGGCATATTTCTTGAACCATAGTTTCACTCTGCTCTGCTTTATTTTTTATTTCTCGAATCTTGTACATGAGCTCCTGCTTCCAATGAAACAACAGTAGTAAAAGAAAAGCCCTTGAGATTCAATGAACTTCTAATGAATAGAATGAACAACTGATCCTACTTTTTATGCTATTTGACATCATGGAAATAAAGAATGCACATGAACCTAATCCCATAATCCTGAGAGGCATGGAATGAAAATCAGGAACGGGAATCAGAGACCACAATTTGCATTTAATATTTCCATTAAGTCAATAAAGGTTTAGTAGTGTGCAATATTTATGCACAAATTTTTTGCTCAAACATGGTTCTTAGAATCATCCACAAACATTAGTGTTTAGGAGAGATAGATGCAAGAAACTTATATACTAGTGTAGAAGAAAAATACAAATTTTGAATCTTATGTATACACCTCAACAGCATGCGTAGCTGCAGCCAGATCTTCCTTGGCTTTGGTTCTGGAATCACTCTGAATCACAAAAGAGAAAAAAGAATCATCAGATACTGAAAGCATAGAACATTTTCGTTCCATGATTCTACTCCATGCAAGACAACAATCTAACCACAGATTCAAAGGCAAGAGTTCCACTTTCTTTCTTAAATTTATCCCCTTGAGAACTTATGCCACGATCTCATACCCAAGCATACACAAAGAAGCCTTAACAAAAAAAAAAAAAAAACTAAGCAACATAACATATTATGCTGTGAACCATAGCAAACCAAATTATGGAAGGCCATAAAGTAGATGATGCTGGAAATGTCTCCAAATAAATACCAGGAAAATAGAGCTTCAAACATCAAGACTCTCCATAGAAAGACAACCCCTAACTTGGACAAGCTGGCTTCGAAATAAACATGGAAGCACATTTGAATTCATTGGCAAATACACATGTTTATAAGAACCTAGGAAAAGAGCTGCAGCATACAAAACACCAGGGGAACATTAACCGAGATCCCACCACAAATGCACAATGGAGCACCATCCATGTCACAGTGTTATCATCTTTCCAAACATTTCCCACCTAAGGAAGCAACATGATTCAAAGCTGCCTAAAAGAAGGAAATATAGAACAAAAATAGCTCATTCCTTTATTCAGACTTTCAGAAAGAAGAAATATCCTAGTCCAAAATTTTCATATGAGTAGTAGTATGTTCTCATTCTTTCTGTAATACAGAAAATAAATCCTTGCGCTGTGATTCTGGTCATAGTTTTCATGTGCACTAATTGTACAGTTTCATGGTCCATTTTTAAAAGAAAAGGGCCATAAAATAGAAAAAAATGAAGAGGCAAGAGTAAATATAATAACTGAACAAAGAGCAACAGGATATAGATTGCCATGGATAAAACATCAGAAAAATATCTAATAAGATGGTCATAATAACAGCAATAACATGCCTCAAAAGGTTATGCTAGTTTTGGCATGCTTAGATAATTAATCAATGTACCCATGCAATCGCTACTATCATAACATGAAAGATTAGAAACAAAGATCATGACCTGTTGCCGGACAGCTGCAAGTATTCCAGCATCTACACGCCGTATTTCACTATGTATTTTTTGCATTAATGGCTCAACACCAGATAAAGATGCCTCTGGATCAGCCACCCATTGTAATAGCAACATGGTCACAAGCAGGAATAGGGAACATATATTAGCCAATGAGTTGCCATAACAAAGCCATTTAAACTCATCTTCTCCGATTAAAACAAATAGTTGCACTATCACACCATCAACTGAACCCAAATTGATAGTTCTTGACAAAATGTCATATGATCTACCAAAATGACATCCGATTTATGATCTTCAACATTGGTTAGTGTTTCTATAAACTCAATAATATCTCCCATGTATCATATGTAACTTACACACTCAAATGAGTTAAGCAACCTTTACACTCTCAAATGAGTATATGCAACCCTTTGACCTTGTGTGACCTTTGACACTTTGTATCAATCAAGATTAGCTCTTATGGCAAAACCACACAAATCTAACATATTAACAATGCTCTAATTTTGTCTTTGTTGGTATTGTTTTTAGTTCAACTCAGATACTAATTTTGACTTTTAGCAATAATTTGGCATTTATTAGGATTATCTAATGCAAGCTACACTAAGGTGTAACATGAACAATACTTTGGACTAGATGTCAGAAAAATTATGCTGTCAAGAATCAATTTCAACTTGTTCTTCCTTTTGTTTAAATCTCATACTCTAGCCCATTAATTACAATTCTTTACCTCAAACGATTACCTAAATCACCAGCAATTGTGAAACCAGTAGTTCAAGCAAATCTTTCAATCGTATTTCTTGTATCCATAACACCTATAAGGTATCAACTTAAGTGGAATCACATAACAGTTACCAGCGTTTGATTCTAATTGTGAATAAGAAAAAGTACCAAATTGTGAACAGTAGTAATTTGTAGAGTCAAATCAAATCCTACCCCAGTACTGGGAAGTAATAGAATTAGAATTTGAATAGCTTCCAGAGAGAAACCTGTGGGGAACATCTGGTTGATGTAATCCAATGCGCTTGTTTTGTCCATCGTTTCTAGAAAATCAGAGTGCTGATCATTTGATGCTAATTTACCTACACATTGGATACCACAAAGAATCACTCACAGCCTAAGCACATTAGCACAAAGAAGTCATCCAGACAAGCTCACAGAACAACCTCTACAATACAGTAATGATCACTCAAAGAACAAAACCAGATAAGCCAAAAAGGGTTGGTCGTTCTCCCATTTCCCATTCCCACTGCTTTTCCCCTACATGTCCTTCAGGGGCATTGATCAAACAATAAGAATTCATAAAGCTTAAACTAACATCAATCTCAAAGACAGGAATTTTCCACTCAACTCTCAGTCTCAGATCTCCAAGACAAAGAAAAACAACATTATAAGAAAATCCCTCAAAAGGGTAGCAAAGACATACTCACGGATAAAGATCAAGTAATCAAAGCTTCAGATCAAATAGAAAGAGCCAAAGCAATACCTCGATTGAGAGGAGTAGCAGAGGTATCATCAGCTCTTGCAAGTTTGTCATCCAACACATTATTACTACCGTCTGCGTGCATCCTTCTTATAATCTGTAATGTTCGGATCGAAAGGGAAAACGAAAAAAAAGGGCTTTACGGATTTTCAGATCGAGTTGGATGATTGTGGACCGAAGACATAGCCAGATCGGAGGAGAGAAACTTTTCCGACAGTTTTATTTTTCATATTTCCTTTTCAATTTTTTTTAATTATCCCGGACTTGGCCCAACAATTTGGGTCTATAGATAAGATAAATGGGCCGGGTGGGCCTCCGTAACCCAATTTTTATTTATATATTACATTTTATAATTTATTTTTGTTGGAGAGTATTTTGATGTAGGGTTAATTGCATTATAATCTTTATTGTATTCATTTTAATTTTCGTATTTTTAAAATTATTTATAAATTTTTTTAATTTATTTATTTACTTATTATAAAGATATGTTATTATTAAAATTGTTATTTTTGATAAATTATCATTTTAAATTTACAGATATATGAAAATTAATAAAATATAAATAAAAAGTTGTGTGATAATTAAACAATATTATATAAATAATAATTTTTT
>JAOSBO010000003.1:2236231-2253714 GCA_027563915.1 Erythroxylum rotundifolium
TAAGATATTAACCATAACAGATGTCCACTAACAAAAAATAGAGAATACAAAATAAAAACAGTGGCACGACTCAGCAACAATAGATATAGGTGAACTATAAAAACCACAAGTTAAAAATAAAGACTTAACTCAGATGTATAAAATATATATGAATGGTAACTATGGTAGAAAACATTGTTCTGAGTTTATGCATATTCGGTATGAACCATTTCAAGAACATGAAAATGCATCAATTTCAGAATTTTCACAGGTCCTATATCTTTATTTACATACACGTTTGTCCAATTAACACATTATTTAGTTAAAATATTAGGAATTTTTTATGATTGTACCAAGTTTTATGATTGTACTATCTTTATTTGTGTATTTTAATGAAAACATAATATAAACACTGTTACAAATTGTTAATTTCTCCAAAAATTCTTAAATACAACTTAGAAAGTATAACTTAAATTTTCATTTAAACTTCTAGATCATATGATTTTGTTTTTATGATTCCTCATATATTAGTATTTGTATAAAAAGTTAAAATATTGAAAAAAATTAAAATATAGAAAAGAATAACAAATTAAGGGTAAAGGAATACTATAGAATAGAATTACAAAACAAACATTACAAACTTCAATTGTTATATATTTTTGCGATATTACAAATATATAACTTTTGAAATTATTAAGAACAAAAGTAAAGTTCAATACATAAGAAAAAGAAAAAAAAATTCAAAGACGATAAGCAATAACGCTTCTTATTTTGGTCTCTTATTTTTCGATATATCTTGAATTCCGTCTTCTATATGCTCCTCAATTCTTAATACTGCAACAACAAAAAGAAACCATTGTTAGATGATTAGAACCTCTTACGACGCTTAGTTAAGTAAATACAGAACCACACTTATATAAAGGGATTAATAAGGGAATTAACTCGCACTTACCTTTTGCAATCAAAGTTGGTGGTGATATTGTAAGGAAAGTTAACACCGCAAGCCTTAGGAAGAGTAGCTGCGCGATTGGGATCGAACATGACAGGAGGGACATTTTTGGCCTCGTCTTTCAAGCACTGACATGTCTGTTGACGATCAGGAGTGGGTTTAGTATCATTGAAAATGGTCTTAACTCCACTGCAGCAATTTGGAGATGGCGGTGATGAGCTACCTGGCTGAACGTAACTGAGACATGGTTCCAAACTTGTCAGGACTTGATTACAGTCTACATCGGCTTTCACAGCAATAGCCACAACCATAGCCATGCACACTAGAGCCAGGCAAACCAACTTATTGTTACAATCCATTTCGTTTCCTGAATATTTGGAGGACTTAAAGCTCTGATCAGCCGGATGACTTTTCAGTTGTGCTTTGGATTTGGAGGTGAGGTGAAGGGGAGGTGAGTTCAACTAGACTGAAAGAGTCACTTTATATAGAAAAACATGGGAGAGTCAAGACAGTGAGAACGTTTTCGTGACTCTTGGTTTGTCCATTTTACGCTTTGGATTGAACGGTTTCATCTCAAAACGACGAGGGAGGGAATTTTGAGTTCAGCATCATTTCTGGACAGAGTGTTCATTATACATACGCACATTAATTTGACAGAATCCCAATGGATTATAGTTTATATGTATTACTCTATATGTGCATGGCCACTTCAGTCTGATGGATTTTTAATCGTTGTCATGGAAAAATAATAGTAAGTTATGGTCCAATTCTCATTCATTCATTCATAATACGTTATTCATATCTTTTGTATCACAGTTATATTCATAAGAACATCTTCATTCTTTTTAACTCTCTTAGATTCCAAATTTTGTTACATTTATATTAAATAATCTTTGTCTTACGTTAAAACATTGATTAACAACCTAGACTTATCGAACACTTAACCAACTTATTGATCAACATCAAATTATGTTTATTTTAAGCCCCAAACAACTTTAAATGCACCATAATAAAGTAATTTATTCATAGTTGGTTCAAGAATCACACAAAACATCGTTTTCTTTACTTCATAAAATTTACTACGATCGTGTATAACATTCCTACGATTGTGAGATGGGTTATCTGAAAGTTCCCATCCATTTCCTTCAATTGTTTTCCAGATTTTGACATCTTAAAACCAAATGCAAAACATCCTCTTAATAGTCCATCAATTATACCTCAATTAGACCTTAATTATACTCCATTTTCTCATAAATATCATCTCCAATTTCAATTCAAAATTATTCAATTAGCAGCTCACAAATCATTATCTTTTATGTATCAAAAATCACAACAGAAACTATCATTTATTATCATGCATATAATCCTAACTCTTTCTCATTTCAAGAACACTCCATTAACATTTTTCTTTAGTATAAATTCACCTTCATTCTACTTCAAATCCCAGTCCAATTCATCCATATAATTACCTATAACCCACGGTTTTTATACATCAAGAATAAGCATAAAAACATCCAAGTTCATTCAATATATTCTAGCACGCTTCATCATCAATATCATATACATTTCAATCCAATTCAATCATCCTTATCATTCTATTAAACCTTGTCATAAAGATCATATTTCTACTTACTTGTTAAGCTAAAATCCTAACTCAATACATCAAGTTAAACTAGCTCTCCATTTATGCAAGCTCATCACAAACTCAAGGTGAAAAATGAGTGGGTTTTCGGCAGTAAGATGAAAACAACTATGAGCTGGTTCTTTGGCTGTTTTATGAGAATAAAAGTATGGATTTGGTGTAGCAATTTAGATAGGATAAAACCAAAATACGGGGAGATAAGTAGAAGCAATTTCGGTGGAGCGACAAAAATGAAGATAGCAGAAACCATCTCTACAGAAACTTGCTTCATAAGATGCTAGATATCTCTCTTTGACAATGGCATTTGCCACTTGGCATGTAAGTCATATATCCACTCCTTAATCTGCCATATGTCACCTAGTATTTAGTCCATATGTTACTCAATGATTGGTCAATTTGTCAATTAATTTCTAGTCCATTTGTTACTCATTTATCTATGCCAAATGTCACTTAATTTATAGGCTTAGTCATCTTAATTTTTCACATGTCAATTTGTCTTGTCACTTGACATTTTTCCTAGTCTAAATGTACATATTAATTCATTAATCTCCCAATTTATAATAATTAATTCTAAATTACTAATCAGAATCTAATCAAACCAAAATTCAAGACATAACAATTCACATCATCTTCATTTTAAATCTTTCATATCTCGGAATTTGTCAATTGAATGTACAAAATCATATTTCATATATATGCTAATGGTATGCATGTGAATGAAATGTTATTCGTAACTTCTCAATATAATTACTCATGTGCAATGCTCTAGGGTTTTAGTCCTTAGTATATTTTGAAAACCGGCTATTACATTCTACATACGTAATGATGAATTTTCTATCAGAAAAACACGTACGATACATGTTATTCACCACTCAAAGACTCGCAAAACCAAAGTCAAGGCGGTTTCTTGGAAAAAAAAATATTAATAAGTATTTATGTAAATTTAATCTATTTTATATAATAACACATTAGGTTTTTATTATTTTTCTCTTTTCACTAAAAAATTGAAAATTTCTGTATTAATTCCTTAAATTAGATAATGATTTTGTTCCCCTAGGTATTATATTCCTTATTAAGATGGTAACTAAACAAAGACTTTAATCTGAAGAGATATTAATTTAGGGGCCAAAATTAAACCTTTTAAAATAGAAGAGCTTAGGAAATAAATTATAAGTTTAGCCTTTATACTTATTAAACTACATAAGAATTATCGTTGAGCGTCTGATATTGCAGCAGAATGAAAAGACAGACGTTTATTTTTCTAACAGCCAACAAATTCTAAATTTTGGATTTTATATATTCGTTTATTCCTAATGTTGTCTCCTAAAGTAGTACGACATTCTGCATCTTGTCTTAACACATCCCTAGTTCTACTTATATAAGGATCGACCCTTGCACTACTCCGAACTCGTCACCTCAAACAGATTGCTGCAATGGCTTCTAATTCCATGAAGCTGCTTGGGATGTTGGTTTTGTGCATGGTGATCACTCTGATTGTTACTGATGTGAAAGCGGATATAAACTGTGCTTCAGTGACACATAATCTCTTTCCATGCCTCAGCTACTTACTCAATGGAGGTTCAGTCTCAAAAGATTGCTGCAATGGAATTAAGGCCACTGCTGATAGTGCTGTGAACACTCAGGATCGCCGGAAGACTTGCGACTGCTTGAAGAACGCTGCCAATAGCACCACTGCAATTAATCCTCAAAACGTAGCTTCCCTTCCCAATAAATGTGGTGTTCCAATTCCTTTCAATATCAGTGCCTCCACTGACTGCAGCAAGTACGTATTCTGATCATATCCTCAATCTTTTCGTTTTTTCTTGATATATATATATATTTTTAAAAAAAGATCATATCCTCAATCTGAATGTTGGTAGACGAGAACACTCTTCTGCCCTTGTTCTTTAACCACATTCCTATATCTTGAGAACCTGAAATCAATTACAAGTCATTGATCTAAAATGTTTCTTGATCATGTTGCAGAGTGCAATAAGGCAGAGGGAAGCCTCGTGCAGTTTCATACAAACCAACTTCACTGACATTACAGTAATAAGATCACATGTTAACCCTTCAACACAATGTCTTTGTATTGGCTCATTGTTAGAGCTAATTTTCTGTGTTTAGTGCCATTTTCTTCTCATGTATCATGTAATCCCTGCATATGGGACTTTGTGATTTATGTCACTTCACAAATATATCTATGGCTTTCAATTGATTTATGAATATCATTGTTATTTCTTTTGCTGTAAATGGACTCGAACCCGAACTAAGTTTGAAGAAGAGGGAATCTTTAAATCCTTTCGATTAAGGTTTATTGGCCAAAAGTCCAAAGCTAACGAGGAGGAACTACTTCATTGTAAAGTAAAGAGTGATTAAGCAATCAGAGATCCAATGTATATAATTGCTACAATAAAAAAGATGAAATAGGAACACAAAAATTAATATGATGATATAAATTATGTAATTAAGATCATATTTTCGGTCATAATTACTGTTTTTGTGTACTTAAACTATTAACATAAAGATACTTCTATTTTTTATTGTAGTTTTTACTTTTGTTTTTTAATTTATATTTTTCTTTTAAATAAAAATAAAAATCAGTTTAGTTATTAATGGTTAATAATTATATATTATATAAAATTTAAAGTAAATTACTTTATAAATTAATTAATTAAATGAATTTTATTTTAATCTTTTATATAATTTTTTTTCTGAAAATTATCATTGAAAATGTATTTAAATATTAAATAAATAAATATAATATTGAATTAAATTATTTATAATTCTTGTTAATAATTAATATTAGATAATTAAATAATGTATCTAGCTACCTGATAATATATCATATTAGAAATGAAAAACAAAAATCATTTTTTATGATTTTCATAATTTTTGAAACACTTGAAGAAATCAAAATAAAAAAGAAACAATAAATTCAAATAAAAAAGTTTTTGTTAAATTTAGAAACAAAAATTAAAAATGTAAATAGAACCAAACATAACCTATTACTCTTTTTGTGTATTAAATAATTAACAATAAAAATATGCCTGGTAATAACAGTTAAAAAAAGCGTTATTAAATATAACATTAATCTCATTTCTTTTTCCTTTACAAATTAAACAACTTAAAACTTATGATCCTCTGATTTTTTTAATCTCCGGCATTTCAACGGAAAAGTTACTTGTACATGTTAATAACATATTAACCATAAAAGATGTCCACTATCAAAAATTAGGGAATTCAAAGAGGAAACAGTGGCACGACTCAGCAATATTAGATAGGTGAACTAAGAACCTCAATTTATGGATATTCGGTATGAACCATTTGAAGAATACGAAAATGTATCAATTTCAGAAT
Source organism: Erythroxylum rotundifolium (assembly GCA_027563915.1). Lineage (NCBI taxonomy): Eukaryota > Viridiplantae > Streptophyta > Magnoliopsida > Malpighiales > Erythroxylaceae > Erythroxylum > Erythroxylum rotundifolium. The sequence continues at coordinate 2,242,162 of JAOSBO010000003.1, forward strand.
TTTCATAAGTCCTATATCTTTATTTAAATACACATTTTTTCAATTAATACATTATTTAGTTAAAAAAGTTTGAAAGTTTTATGATTGTATTATCTTTTCTCGTGTATTTTATTGCAAACATAATATAAATATTATTACAAATTGTTAATTTCTCCAAAAACACTTAAATACAAATTTAGATCGTATAACTTAAATTTTCGTTTACACTTCTAGATCATATGATTTTGTTTTTATGATTCCTCACATAATAGTATTCGTATAAAATGTTGATAAAAATTAAAATATAGAAAAGACTAAAAAAGGGAGAGAAATTAGATAGAATAGAATTACGAAGCAAACATTGCAAACTTCAATTGTTATATATTTTCGCGATATTACAAATATATGACTTCTGAAATTATTAAGAACACAAGTAAAGTTCAACACATAAGAAAAAGAAAAAAAATTCAAAGACAATAAGCAATAACGCTTCTTATTTTGCTCTCTTATTTTTCTATATATCTTAAATTCCGTCTTCTATATGCTTCTCAATAGTTAATACTGTAACAATAAAAAGAAACCATTGTTAGATGATTAGAACCTCTTACGACGCTTAGTTAAGTAATGACAGAACCATACTTATATAAAGGGTTTAACAAGGGAATTAACTCGTACACTTACCTGTTGCAATCAAAGTTGGTGGTGATACTGTAAGGAAAATTAATACCGCAAGCATTAGGAAGAGTATCTACGCGATTGGGATCGAACGTGCCAGGGAAATTCTTGGCCTCGCTTTCCAAGCATCGACATGTCTGTTGACGATCAGGAGTGGTTTTAGCATGATTGAAAATGGTCTCAACTCCGCTGCAGCAATTTGGAGATGGCGGTGATGAGCTACCTGGCTGAACGTAACTGAGCAATAGCTACAACCATAGCCATGCAAACTAGAGCCAGTCAAACCAACTTATTGAGACAATCCATTTCGATTCCTGAATATTTGGAGGACTGAAAGCTCTGATCAGCGGGATGACTTTTCAGTTGTGCTTTGGATTTGGAAGTGAGGTGAGGGGAGGTGAGTTCAACAAGCCTGAAAGAGTCACTTTATATAGAAAAACATGGGAGAGTCTGCTGAATTGTGTTGTTTCATGCAGCCTGCTGTACTGAAATTTGTGGAAAAATTTGCAAATCAGTTAAAGTGAAGAAGAGAGGCAGAATGAAGAACAAGATTCCTATGTATAAAAGAAAGCTAGAGATGATGATTTTGGAAGCAATTCAGAAGTGTTTGGATCCAAAGAACAAAATCCAAATGATTGAAGATCAGTGCAAAAAAAGGTTGAAAGAATGAAGCAACATGCAATGGGAAGCTGAAAGATGAAGAACCAGAATGTGTGAAGCAAAGAAGAATTCAAAGTCAAAGTATCAATTGCCATTAAAGAGAATTAAGCTAGCTCAAAACTGCACATCAACTTCTGTTTCTGCAGTGTCAAGTTTTTTTGTCTTTTTTACTTTCTGCAGCTTTAAAATCATTAGGTGATGCTATTGTCAGAATTTGTTAATTTTTTAGACAGCCTTTTGTTTTGTCCTTGATCAACCAATGAGAGTGAGATATACATGTCAAAATCTTGCTCTTTAATTATCTTTGCTTTTCATTTCCAGCTATTGATGTAAGATGGCACAAAATGTGTGAGAGCTAATATGAAAAGCTCTAGATCATTTTTTCAGCATGTAGCATTTGCAGAAATATATGAAAAAAAACCATCTTCTTCATCTGTGAAAAAAAATCCTTGCTTTCAATTTTTGTCGTTCTTCTTGAGTGCTGTGAGAGTTGTGCTGAAGAACTTGGAGTGGAAAGAAATAAACTTTGAAGTTGAAAATTCCATTTATGAAGTGTTAGCACAATTATATAGTCACAATTCGAACCAAATCTTTTACAAACACTTGTGAAGAATACACATTGATTATTAGAGTGACAATTACAACATGTCACAGAGAATACAATTAGTATATTAAAAGGGAAGGTTGATCTTCTGCAATTTTTTTAGAGCAAAAGCATTTAGTTCAGAAGCTGCTGCTGATTAGAGTCACCTTCGAGCTTGAGATTTGTGTGGAGAAGGAAGCACTATTCTATCTTGCTAGAGTGGTATCAGAGCTACACAGTTCACACAACCTAGACTGAACCAAAACCATGGCAGGTATGAGTTTCCCTATGATGAATCTGCAAAGTGTACAGGCTAATATATCAATTTTAACTGGTGAAAATTACAGAGCTTAGGCTCTTAGAGTTGAGGACTGTCTTAGAATGTATGAATGCTGGGATGTGGTAAATAAAGGCGTGACGGATGTTGAGGGAACAACATAATTAATAGACCAACAATTAACAAGAATGAGGCAGGACAGAGACAAGGACTTCAAAGCTCTTGTTTTTCTGAGATCAGTGGTTAGTGAGATAATTTTACTAAGATATGCTAGTTGCAAAAGTGCTAAATAATTGTGGCAAACATTAAAACTAGAGTATGTGGGGTCAGCTCAGTCATTGAGGTTGAAAAGCAGGCTGTGATGAGAAACTTTGAGAACTTTTCGATGAAGGATGAAGAGAATGTAGGAGCTATAAAAACTAGATTCATGAATTTAGTCCAACAGCTGAAGGAATTTGGAGAAAACACCAATACTGATAGATTGGTTGACAAGTTTCTGAGCAGATTGCCTTTGAGATTTGAAGCAAGCATAGCACCAGTGGAGTGGCAATTCAGCAATGATCCAGAATCAATGACCTTGGAGCAAGTCTTCAATGTACTGGAAATGCATGAGGAAAGACATGTGAATAGAAGAGAAGGAGAAGAGTATGCATTGAAGGCTGAATGTTTCAAGACACCTGAAAATCCACCAATTTATGCTCAAACACAAAACTTGAATCAGAACTTGCTTGAACCAAAACCTGCACAAATTCAGATGCACCAACACCCACAAAATTAGTCACACAATAACCAAAACCCTCATTAGATGACATCCTACCCTTAAAACCAATCCTATCCGAACCACATGCAATATCAAATGCCCCAAATGTATCCTCATGCACGGCCTCCTCAACAGATGATCTACCCTAACTATTCTCAGAATTTTCAGAATGCTAATCAATATTTTGGGAATAATACCAATAGTATGTAGAGTAGAACAACTAGATGGGGAATGTTCCCAAATTCTAGATTTTGTGGGAAAAATAACCATGCTGCTAAAGAGTGTTATTGGAGTGAGAATGTGGATTGTATTTATTACAGAAAAAGAGGACACTCCAAAGGGTATGATATGAGAAATGGTTGAAGGAACAATAAAATCTTTAAAGCCCCATCTTTGGTAAACCACCTCCAATACATCCTTTATAGAGACAAAACACCTTATCTAATATATTGCCAACTCAGTTACAACACTACCAAAACCCCTCTGAATCACAAATTCACCAAGCTCATTTTACTAGAAAATCTGGAAACACTCAAACATCTTAACTAGCTCAACACTGCATATCTCAATCTTTAGTACCTCAACCTCTTACATCTCAACCTTAATTGCCTCAACACCCCTTGATGCCTCAGTCTCATACATCTCATCCTTAAATAACTCAGCCCTACACATCTCAGCTAGGATTAATTCATCAGATACAAACACCAATGTCCAGCTTATTAAGTCAATAGCCTCAAATTACAAACTCGATAAACAACCCCTTGGATATCCACAATCAGAAACTCACACAAACCCTCCAAGCAACTTGCCAAACATTTCAAACACTCAACCTGGGCCTTCATAGACCAATAACATACCAAAGAAAACCATAACAGAAGAGAGTGTGTTTGTGGTAGAAACCTGTCAAGTTATGGAAGTAAACTCTACTGACAATATTTGTGTAGTTGAAGTGAAAAATGAGAAGAAAAGTGAGTGGCTAGGAGATAGTGGTTGCTCAAACCACATGACAAAGAAAAAGGAAGTATTTGTTAAGAAGGATACTAGCATAAATGCTGTGGTTAAAATAGGAAATGGAGAAATTTTGCCAGTCACATGGAAAGGGGCTGTGAAGTTGGGAACAAAGGCTGGAAGCACTATACTTGATGAAGTGTATTACATACTTGAACTTGATCAAAACCTTATAAGTGTTGACCAACTTCTGGGGAAGAATTATAAAGTGTATTTCGAAGAAGGAATGTGTAGAATTTTCAATGCAGAAGGAGAGCTGATACATAAGGTTCCAATGACGAATAGAGTTTTCAAAATAAGAATGGTAGAAGTAGAGGGAGCATTTGCTGCAATACTAATGACTGAGTTAACTCAATTATGACATAGAAGATATGGACATGCAAACTTGGATTACGTCATTGATATGCAGAAGAAAGAGTTAGTTCATAGAATACCACATTTGAGCAGCAAGTTAAAATCAGTGTGTGAAGCTTGTGCAAAAGTAAAAAGCCATGTTTTACCTTTTCCAGCAAGTGATTGGAGAGCCACAGAGAAGTTACTACCGGTACACATTGATGTTTGTGGACCTGTGGAGACACCATCAGCTGGAGGAAGTAGATATTATGTGGAGTTCATTGATGATATGTCAAAGTATTTATGGATTTATTTTATGAAGAGCAAATATCAAGTTTTTGGATTCTTTAAAGTGTGGAGAGCAGAAGCTGAAAGCCAATATGGAAGAAAAGTGAGATGCTTAAGAAGTGATAGAGGAGGAGAGTATATTTCGAATAAGATGAAGAATTACTTTGAAAGGTAAGGCATATTCCATCAATTTTCAGTTGAATACTCACCACAGCAAAATGGAGTTTTAGAAAGAAAAAATAGAAAAATTATGGAAACAGAAAAGGCAATGATGTTTGGAATGAAGGTGCCTAAAATTTTTTGGCCAGAAGCATGCTTTATTGCTGTCTATTTACAAAAAAGAATGAAGACCAGAGCTTTGAAGGAGAAAACACCTTTTGAAGTTTGGTTTGGAGCTAAACCGAAAGTGAATCATTTAAGAGTGTTTGGATGTGTGGCTTATATGCATATTCCTGAGGCAAAAAGGACAAAGTTGGATGAGAAAGCAATGAAGGGAGTAATGATAGGTTATAGTGCAAAATCTAAAGGATATAGAATTTACAGTCCTAAAACCAAGAAGATGCTTGTGTTTAGAGATGTGAAATTTGATGAAAATGAAGGATGGAAGTGGGGAGAGCCTACAGTCAAGAAGTCAGGAGGAGTTGACATTGAAATACCATTGAATCAACCAGTTATTGATGAGGTTATGAGAGAAGAACCACATGATGAAGTGATAGCAGCTGGAGATTCTAATAATTCTGAAGATAAAGGGAATCAAGGGGAGACATCTCAGCCAGAACGACAAAATTCAAACAATTCAGGAGAAGAAGGGAATCAGGAGGAGTTGTCACCTAACTCAGAAAATGATGAACCGAGTTTAGAAAATCAAGAGGAGACTTTTAGCTCTGGCAGTGCTTATAAAGAGAGGGATCTAGCATCAATTTATAATGAAACTAACCCTTTGTTTGATTTCAGGTACAATGACGCAGATGAAGAAGAACCAGATGATGCACTCATGGTATCTGAATATGCCATGTCCGCAAGAGTTGAACCAAAAACTTACAATCAGGCATTAAATAAGGAGTGTGGCAAGGTCCAATGGATGAAGAGATAAAGGCAATAGAGAAAAATAAGACTTGGTTGCTGGTTGATCTGCTTAGTCCAGAAACCAAAGTAGTAGACTCGAAGTGGATTTATAAGGCAAAACTAAATCCTAATGGATCTATCAACAAGTATAAAACTAGATTGGTTGTAAGAGGGTATAAGTAGGAATATGGAGTGGACTACACTGAAACCTATGCACCAGTGGCAAGACTTGACACGGTGAGACTGTTGTTGGCATTGGGAGCAAATAATTAATGGAAAGTGCATCAAATGGATGTGAAGAGTGCATTTCTTAATGGAATGTTGGATGAGGAAGTATATCTGAAGCAACCCGAAGGATATGTGAAAAAGGGACAAGAGTAGAAGGTGTACAAGTTAGTGAAGGTTCTATATGGATTGAAACAAGCTCTAAGAGCCTGGAATTCAAGAATCAATAGCTATTTGTTACAGAATGGGTTCATGAGAAGCAAAAGTGAAACCACATTATATGTGAAAGGTGATGATGGAGAGAAATTAATCTGCTCACTGTATGTAGATGATTTGCTCATAATTGGAACTAAGATCCAGTTGGTAGAGAACTTTAAAGAGCTGATGAAGTCTGAATTCCAAATGACAGACTTAGGAGAAATGAGTTATTTCTTACGATTGGAAATTGATCAGAGGAAAGATGGGATATTCATTCACCAAAGAAAATATGCAGAGAAGCTGATTGAAAAGTTTAGTTTGAAGGATAGTAATGGCATAACAACTCCCTTAGAGCATCAGCTAAAGTTGGAGGCTACAAAACCAGGTGAGCAATTTGATGTGACTTACTATAGAAGCATGATTGGATCTTTAATGTATTTAAGTGCATCAAGGCCTGATATTGCATGTGCTGTAAATATTATGGATGGTTTTAATCACAATCCTTCGAGACAACGTACTTTATATGCTAGAAGAATATTGAGATATGTGAAGTATACTGTTGATCATAGAATTTGGTATAGAAGAAGAGCAAAGGTAGAGTTGTATGTGTTTAGTGATGCAAGTTATGGTAAAAGTAACGAGTGCAAGAGTAGAAGTGCGTACTGCTGTAGTTTAGGTTCTGGAATTTTTGCTTGATGTTCAAAGAAACATAGGAGTGTAGCACAATCAACAGCTGAGGTTGAATATGTGGCAGTAAACATGGCTACCAAACAAGCTCAATGGTTGAAGAAAATTCTGATGGATATAGATGAATTAAAGGAAAAATGTGTGACAATTTATTGTGATTCTAATGCTGCCATTTCAATGACTAAGAATCCATCTGATCATATGAGAACTAAGCATATGAAGGTGAGATATCATTATGACAGGGAATTGATCGAAGAAAGGAGATCAAGTTAGCTTTTTGCAGATTAAACTTTCAACTTGCTAATTTATTTACAAAGGCATTGCCAAGATGGAGAGTTAAAGCCTTAAGAAAATTGATAAGTGTGCAGGCTCCACAAAACAAAGGAGGAGCTATTGAATTGTGTTGTTTCTGCAGCCTGCTGTACTGGAATTTGTGGAAGAATTTGCAAGATAAGTTAAAGTGAAGAAGAGAGGCAAAATGGAGAACAAGATTCCTATGTATAAAAGAAAGCTAGAGATGATGATTTTGGGAGCAATTCAGAAGTGTTTGGATCCAAAGAACAGAATACAAATGATTGAAGATCAGTGCAAGAAAGGTGGAAAGAATGAAGCAACGTGCAATGGGAAGCAAAAAGATGACGAACCAGAATGTGTGAAGAAAATATAGAGCTGGTTTTTAATAAGTTGAAGAAAACCTAAAGCAGAGTTTGTCAATTCCTAAAGAAGCTATGAAGAAGTCATGCAAGTCAATGAAGTAGAAGAATTCAAAATCAAAGTATCAATTGCCATTAAAGAGAATTAAGCTAGCTCAAAACTGCACATCAACTTCTGTTTCTGCAATATCAAGCTTTTTGTCTTTTTTACTTTCTGCAGCTTTAAAATCATTAGGTGATACTATTGTCAGAGATTGTTAATTTTTTAGACAGCCTTTTGTTTTGTCCTTACCAATGAGAGTGAGATACATGTCAAAATCTTGCTCTTTAGTTAGCTTTGCTTTTCATTTCCAGCCATTGATGTAAGATGGCACAAAATGTGTGAGAGCTAATACGAAAAGCTCCAGATCATTTTTTTAGCATGTAGTAGTTGCAGAAATATATGAAAAAACCATCTTATTCGTCTGTGAAAAAAAATCCTTGCTTTCAATTTGTCATTCTTCTTGAGTGCTGTGAGAGTTGTGCTGAAGAACTTGGAGTGGAAAGAAATAAACTTTGAAGTTGAAAATTCCATTTCTGAAGTGTTAGTACAATTACATAGTTACAATTCTAACCAAATCTTTTACAAACACTTGTGAGGAATACATATTGATTATTAGAGTGACAATTACAACATGTCACAGAGAATACAATCAGTATTTTAAAAGAGAAGGTTGATCTTCTGCAATTTTTTTGTAGAAAAAGCATTTAGTTCAAAAGCTGCTACTGGAGAGTATCAACTAGAGTCACCTCTGAGCTTGAGATTTGCGTGGGGAAGGAAGAGTTGTTCTATCTTGCTAGAGAGTCATGACAGTGACAATGTTTTTGTGATTCTTGGCTTGTCCATTTTACTCTTTGGATTGAACGGTTTCATCTCAAAACGACAAATAAGGGAATGATGAGATCAGGATCATTTCTGCACAGAGTGTTCATTCCATGTATGTGTACATTAATTTGCAGAATCCCAATGAATTATAGTTTATTTGTATTACTCTATATGTGCACGGCCACATCAGTCTGATGGATTATTAATCATTCTTGAGGAGAAATAATAGTAATTCATGGTTCCAACTTATGTCTCTTTTTAGGGGCTGTTTGTTTTCGTTTTATTTTTATGTTTTTTGTAGTGGTTTTGTAAATTAAGAAACATCTCCTAAACTCACGTTTGGTTAACCACGTTTGTATATTTCGTTTTTTAAAATAAAAAATCAGCAACTAATTTACGGAAACGTAAAAATAACGTTTTCGTGATTTCTAGAAACATGTTTTCATCTATTTGAAACGTTTTTTTTTTCACAAACCCAAATTATATTCAGGTTTCTCTCTTCTGTACTGGCTTCGTCTTTTGTGTCTTTCCTAGTGTTGTAATATTTCCAAGTTTGTTGCTATCTGTTGCTTTTGCGATTTCTCTTGTGTCTTTTATCCATAACATCAGACCATCATACTTCTTCTGACTATCAACACTACTTTCTTGCTCTCTCTTTGTGTTACTCTGAGTTAAGTATATTGACTGATCAAGAAAAAAAAAAGAAAAATCGCGATGGAAGAGAGATATAAAACTACACAGTAAAACTTTTTCTTTGAGCATAAGCTTCTGCAATTTTTTGCGACAATAAAGAAGACGACGACTCTTGAAGAACCAACACAAAAACGTGAACAGCTATATCGAAGGCTATAGCTGTTTTCTTAAGTCTCACGTCCTATTTTCTATTTCATCACGTCTTTGTAGCTGTTTTATTCTTAAACTTCACATCATTTTAAAGTGGCTTTTTCCTTATCCTCTCATTTTTATAGCTATTTGATTCTCAGCCTCACGTCTTTAATGTAGCATAGAGTGAAGCACAATGTAGAGTAAAGCACAGGTCTCATCTCACGTCAATTTGGTGTGTCATAAAATAATATTTTATTGTTATGCTATAATTGCATATAGAGTAGCCGACACTTCTTTCCTAGCTAGCTTTGCCTTTATTCACTATTGCCTTTAATGAGATCTTCTGTCCTAGCTAACTTTGCCGAAACCTTCAATTTTCTATCTTCACCACAAAAGATCTCATTAATTAATAGCTAATATATATTAGCAAGTGTTTTATGATTATAATCCTAATTCTTCCTGTGTTCCTCTAGACGAATATATAATTGCAGTATAATTACGAACTATAAGCTCTTCCATATGGCTTTATCCTAGTCACGAATTTGTGTTGTGAATGTTAATACATGTCAACAAAGATGTCTAACAATTGACCATTAAATAAATTAGAATCCAAGTTAAACACATTAGTGTAAGACATTATTGTAGCACATTAAAAAGTGCATCTTTTTCTATCAATTTTGTGTTATGTCGAAAAATTTTCCATTTGTACCATCTCAATTATATTATAAGCGTTTCCATCCTTTGCTCATGAATCCTGTTGAAGTGGTCTATTATGTTTTCAAAAATTATAGTATGATGGACATATTTTATTGATTAGAATGACTTAATATAATTTCTAATTTATGTAATTTTATTATATACAATTAATGTGTAAATTTTTAATAATATTTGATTTACATATATTTTAATTTTAGTTATAATGATAAATAATTAATTTAAAAATATAATGTATTATATTATAATTATTACACATGAGTATAATTACAAAAAATTAAAAACAAGATTATAAAATCAAACATGTTTTTATTTTTAGTTTTTTATTACAAATTAGAACCAAACAAGTTTTTGTTTTCAGTTATTATATTACAAATCTCAGCCAAACATGTTTTTGTTTTAAAAAAACAGAAACCAAAAACAAGAAACAAAAACAAAAAATAACAAAAAAAATATAGAAGTGGAATCAAACAGAAGTGGAAACCACAAAAACAGATGAAGCAAAAAAAAAAATTGTATTGGGGCAGGCAACAAATTAATGCCCATGTCTGTTGTTAGACTACAATAGTTTCTATGTAAATCGCCTTTCAGTTGCTACTTGGACACACTTCACTTCCGATCCCAAAGTCTCAAACTCGGAGCTTTGTAGAATTATTAATGGCTTATGTCAAGAAGATGACTTGCTTGGCTCTAACATACATGTTACTAGCCTTGGTTATAACTGTGAAAGCAACTATAGTCAACCAAGTCCTCTCGACTCTGGAACCATGTCTTAGTTACGTTCAGGGTGAAGTCTCAACACCACCTCCAGGTTGCTGCAATGGAGTCAGTGCCATCTTCAATAACGCTAAAACTGCCAATGAATTCCCTGCTATGTTTGAACCCGAACAAATAGCTTCTCTACCTAAAGACTGTCACCTTAACCTCCCTTTCGTTATCTCTACCTCCACAAACAGCAAGAGGTATGCATCATCAGCTCATTGTATGTTTCTTGATTCTTTGTTTTTTATTATTAAGGATGTATTAATCATTTAAAGTTTCGGTCGAAAATTGTTTCTCTGTTCTGGTTTCAGCATTAAATGAGGTAGGCTCAGAAGATCGAGACTTCCATCCCCACAATACAGAGTCTCCAGAAAATTCTTGAAGGTGCACTCTTGAAGGTTGAAGAATGTACCTCCTTCACCTCTGCTGTGTTGGAAAATGATTCAAAATATCTTAGATTTATTGAGGATAAATAAGTCTTTTCTTTTAGGTTTGAATTAGTCTTAATTTAGTTGTGATTTGTTCCTAGTCTATAGGTCATTACCGAGTCCATGGGTAGTTTGTTGAGCATTTTGCTGAGTTTGTTGAGTCTATAAAGTGCCTATAAATAACACTGTTTCTATTGAATAAATGATCTCTCTCTTGCAGTATTTCTTTTATTTGTTACTCTGTTTTTCTTTACTCTTTTATTTCTCTATTTTTTCCAACATTGTGGTATCAGAGCGAGGTTGATTTTTGAGTGAAACACATGACTGAGTGATAAAATAAGAGAGCAAGTAAGATAATGGGAACGCTTGGTTTTTCTTCTCAAATTGGTTTTTCTTCGTCACAACTACTCTTACCAATTTTCAATGGTGAGAAGTATGAGTGGTGGAGTATAAAAGTGAAAACACTACTCAAGTCTTAGGAGCTATGGGATTTGGTGGAATACGGGTATATCGATATACTAGAACCAGATGAAGAAACAGAGAGGAGATTGAAGGAAACTAAGAGGAG
>JAOSBO010000003.1:2297370-2307387 GCA_027563915.1 Erythroxylum rotundifolium
CCGACCTCATAAACCTAACTTGTAGTACTCTATTAGATTCATTTTGTGCTAGTATTCGTAGGAAGATTATAACTTTTTCTTCAATAGGCACATGGCCAGTATTCCTTAACCCACTATGGACTTGAAGCATTTCACATAGCAATGTAAATGAATTTAAGTCCATCCTTAAATCCCACTGGCTATTCCTATCACCTTCATTCAAAATCCTATCTATAGTAGCTTTCCTAGTTGATACCCTCAATACCCTACTACCTTCAGCATTTTCACTCCTACGCAGTCTTTTTGTGTATACATACAAGCATAGCAATATGACCATTCTTATCAAATCAAATTCCCCATTCAAAAGGTCAAACAAAGCCACACACTTAAACATAGCATCACGATCCAAGTTATCCATTTGTCAAAATAAAAAATGTCTGCAAAGATTAAAAAATACCATGATCATAAATAAGACACAACAAAGAAGTCAAGAATAAAGAACAACTAAAATTTTCATTATGAAAAACAGCAAGTAACCAATTAGCAAACACACCAACTAAATGTTGTTATTGTTTCCAAGGAACAACAAGTAAGTGATATAACGATAACAAATAGGGATTAGTTGAAGTATCTCAGCTTCAATGAGAACAAATGCACAAAGCGAGTAATGTTATCTTCAACCTGAAACAATTGAATCAAAATTAATAAAAGAGGTAACATTCCGACATAAATATTGCACAACAGAAAAGCACAAATAAATAAAGAATTGATAAATGCCAAGACATCTCTTCATTATTATGTTACGCATTTCCATAGTTATTTAAACTATTTATACTTGGAAAGAGAAGAAAAAGTATTGGATTGATAAGCACTCATGCATGGAAGTGATGAACCAGAATAGGGCGCCAAAACTGCTACCTAAATTCTGCCATTAAAATACCTTCCCCAAGATATTATGCACACATTCCAACAGATACTACTGGCCTACAAACAAAGCTCCATTCCATATCCTCGTTAACAATCAAGAGTAGAACAAGACAAGACAAGGACAAAGACAAGTTGTCTCTTTTCTTGTCTTCTTACACAACACTAACACTTCAATTATTATACTTAGCCAATGTTCAAGTTCGTCCCTCACAACCCAAAATGAGATTTAGCTCCCAGCTCATTATATTAAGCAAGTTAGTGTTGAGAACTCAAAAAAAAAAAACTAGACATAAGCCTAAATAACTTGTACCGACAGAGCTTAATAATTGGCTATAATCCCATAATGAGATTTGACTGCAACTTCTAAGCAACTTCTTGAAAGTTGAAACATTAGTATCAAGTTTAAGAAAAAAGTAGCGTTTCTAAAGCAAATGCATCAATGCACTTGATGAGGAATGAACAGATTTTATAACAAGGAAATAAACCAAGTCCATGGGACAAGGGAGTAGATAGATCAACCTTGCAACAGATATTCCATTTACAATCTTGAGAACTAATCAGTAAATATTAGTACTGGATTAATAAAATAGCTCCACATTCATTTCCCACGGTCTAACTCAATGAGATTCTATTACTTGTCAGTGTTTAGTCTAAAAAACAATATGAATTCTTAGAAGGGCTGATAGCCAACTTTTCTTTACCATAGCTTTAAAAAAATGTATTAAACAGAGCACTAAAAATGTATTAATCATCTATCCTTTTCCTATAAGTGTGTCATGTGGATGATGTATAGAGACTGAATCCTCATAGATGTACCAAACCTAAACAATTTACAAATAGGTTCAACTCAAATGCCCCAAGAATAAAAGGAAACTGAATTAACGGCATAACAAATATGCAATTTACTCTAACCAGACTTGTATTCTAGAAATTATATTTTGAATCACTCCAAAGATATAGCTGACACCCCATATCTTGGAAGGAAACACAAAAGCCTACGATTGACCAACACTTTAATCTTTTGACGTAAGAATTCGAACCCATTCGACCCAAGCACATAATAATCATGCAATTCTCAAGAACCATTTTGACAATATGAAATACAAACAAAAAGAGCATCAAATATACCAAGAATCGATTGAAAGCAAACGATAAATAAGAGAGAACAAGAACATCTGAAAAAGAAATGCAATATTTTTTATTTGAGGAATAAGTGAAAAGCAGGAAAGACTAAACCTTTGAAGGGGATTGAGAAGTAGACGTGTTGGGTTATGCTTGGAAGAAAAGAAAAGAATCCGAGAAATGGGCATCATTGTCTTCTCTAATTTTCAGGTTTATATACTATTAATGCTATTAACAAATATGACTTTTGTGCAAAGACAAAAACAAAATGAAACCTCAAATTCCTACAGACAAAAGCAAAATGGAATTCGACGTGAAGGATTAACGAAATCAGATATGAACAAGTTAGGGTAACAAGGGGAGGAGATGCAACGAAACCAGAGGCAAATAAGGGGAGGAGATGAACAGCAAAACTTACCTTACTTCCAACACAAACCACAGTGAAGAAGGGTGACAAAACAAGATTACTGGTCGGAGAGGAGTGGTCGGCGAGGAGGTGTGTTGTTGTTTTTGAAGAAGCAATTTGTTATAAGGTGAATCTGACGTAAATCGTGGGCGAGGGCTTTCTTATAAATTTACGCGCGTGTTATGTTTCTGTCTCTGTCTCCAAATTCTTGTCCTCTGGTTTTAGAAGGAATAAAAGTTTTGTCTCTGTCATCTAGAGTTGGGACAGAAATGGGTGGGGACAGCAAGCAAACAGGTCGGAGACAAGATTTTTCTATCCCTGTCATTTGTCCCTACCCATGGGGACATGAACCAAACGCAGGGTAAGTATTTCTAGTGTCTGTAATTGGAAGACTTGGATCCCCCTTTTTCCCTAATGGGCTTCACTTCTGGACTGGGTCAATAACATCTAAGATTCACGACACTACTCAGCTGACCCGCTTCATGTTTCTTGTTTTCATTTACTTTTTTCTCCTTTTATTTACTCTACCAAAAAGTTGTTATTATAGCTGTCATTTTGTTACATTCTGTTTTGTACAAGCCTATACATAGGTAACAAACGATACAATAAGATTTGAAGTCTTTTTTGTCTTCCTACTGTTTTTCTGTCATAGTATCAAAGCACTATAGTAGAACTTGCTCTTGGTTTTCTTCTTCTTCTTGATCATCTGTCATCTAGCAGCACCATACCATTTTCTTTTCTATCTTCTTTTTCGCTGCCCCTCAGCTGTGCAGTTTTTTCTTCTTCCTTCTTCCTTTGTCATGTCAGGCCCCTCATATGCCCATGTCACTACAAATCAAGGTCATAACAATTTTAGACCAGAGGATCATCCAGCCAGTCCCTATTATCTACACCCAAATGGAAACCCCTCTTTTATTCTTGTTTCTTCCCCTCTCATGGGTATGAACTATCACCCATGGGCAAGGTCTATGCAAATGCCTCTTCTGTCCAAAAACAAACTAAGGTTTATTTATGGTACCATACTTACAATCTACAAAGATGATTCCTCTTTTGTGTATTGAGAAAGATGCAACACAATGGTTCTGTCTTGGCTCTTGAGATCAGTGTCTGAACCCATAGCACAAAGTGTGATATGGTTTGATTCAGCATTGGATGTTTGGAAGGATCTAGAAGGACAGTTTCTCAAGCTGTCTCCTTCAGGATATTAGATTTGCAAGAAGAATTCTACACTTTACGTCAAGGAAGCCTCTTTGTCTCTGATTACTACAGCCATTTGAAAATATTGTGGGATGAGTTCTTAAATCTCAGACCTCTACCTAAATTTAGTTGTCAACCACAGTATCCATGTGCTTTCTTAGACACTATAAAATCCTATCAAGATGGAGATTGTGTTAAATCTCATGTTATGCTTATGGAACCCTTACCCAACATTAAAAAAGTTTTTGCCATGGTTGCCCAATATGAAAGACAACAAAATCTTACTGTCCCGACACCTTCTATTGAACCTCAAGCCTTCTACACTAAGTCTGACCCCAAAAGATCATTCTCTCCCAACAAAAAAACCTATGTGTTCTTTTTGTGGCAATAGTGGCCACATAGAAGCTAAATGTTATTGTAAACATGGCTACCCACCCAACTTTTCTCAAAACTCCATAACCCTTTATTCCATTAAAGACAATCATCAACCTAAATTCAAAGCCATTAACTAAGTTGAAACTAACCTTGACAATGTTGCAGCTGATTTCCCTGATCCTCCTATCTCAGACCCGTCTCAGGACTCCACAGGTTATCATCTCAATGCAGAACAATACTCCCAGCTACTGCAACTTCTACATCAAGAAGCAGATGTCAAAAACACACCAGTCAACGCTTCTCATGTTAACATAATTTCTATTGCTCCTCAAGGTATTCCAAGTTCAGTTTTACCTTCTGTTTTATGTTCATCCACATGACTTCTTGATTTCGGTGCTACTAACCACATTATCTGCTCTCTCCATCAGTTTTCTACCTACAGGATAGTAGATAATTTAATTGTCAGATTACCAAATAATGCATTTGTTCCAGTCACTCACATTAGGACTATCCACATTTCTTTTCTCACTCTCACAAATGTTCTTTTTGTGCCAATTTTTTCTCTTAATTTTATTTCCATTAGTAAACTCACTAAAGATTCCCAATGTCAACTAACTTTTTTTTTACTCATGTTAAATTCAGGACATCAATTCAATGAAGACAATTTGTTTTGCTAAACAAGTCAGTGTACTATATCATCTCACTCCTCCTTCCAGAGACTACTCCTCCCTCTTATGTACTACTTCAACACACTAGGATAACTTATGGCATAAACGTCTAGGACACTTATTTAATCCAAGACTCAAACGTTTATCGCTATCTGATCCTTCTGTTACCTTTCAATTTGTTGAACAATGTGATATTTTTCATTTTGCCAAACATAAGAAATTACCACTCTCTACTAGTTTATCAACTGCAAATTCTTGTTTTGATCTTATTCATGACGATATCTGGAATCCTTACCATACACCATTTGCTCCAGGACATAAGTTTTTCCTAACCATTGTGGATGACCATAGTAGAATGACTTAGGTTTACATGATGAAACAAAAATCAGAAGCTCGAGACTTACTTAAAAGGTTTTATGCTTATGTTGAAATACAATTTGGTCAATAAATTAAACGACTTCGCAGTGACAATGGTCTAGAATTTTCAATGACAAACTATTATAGAGAAAAGGGCATTTTACATGAAACTACTTGTATTGAAACACCATAACAACATGGTCGTGCTGAAAGGAAACATCAGAATATTCTCAATGTAGGCAGAGCCTCGAAAATTCAAGCTAATCTACCCAATAAATTCTAGTCTGAATGCATTCTTCATGCTGTCTATATAATCAACAGAGTTCCTTCACCTTTCTTATCTCACAATCCCCCTATTCTGTTCTTTTTGGTACTAACCCTTACCTTGCCCCCTTAAAGGTATTTGGCTGCCTCTGTTTTGCTTCCACTATAAAAGCAAATAGAGGTAAGTTCGATACCAGGACAAGAAAATGTGTGTTTATTGGTTTTTCTGTAGGTACTAAAAGCTACAAGGTTTACGACTTGACTGCCCACATATTCCTTCTACCTTGAGATTTCATCTTCTATGAACACCATTTTTCATATCTTACCTCACCAGACAATACCTCTTCTCTTATTTTACCCACTCCCTCCCCTCCACCTTCTACTGATCCCCTTCTCTCACCTTTACCGTCACCTATATCCCCACCTCCCTCTCCCTCACCTTCCCCTCCAACTCTTCACCATTCAACTAGAACCTCTCATCCCCCTGCTACCGTACAGGCTATGACTGTCCTACCCTCCCTTGTACCTCTCCCCATCTTCTGTCCTTTGTTCTAACCTACAACAACCTATCACCTAAACACCAAGTCTTCTCCACAACACTCACCTCACTTAATGAACCTACAACATATAAACAAGCAATCAAACATTAGGAATGGAGGGATGCCATGCAAGCCGAACTGACTGCTTTACAAGACAACCACACATGGGAGCTTACCTTCTTACCTCCACATAAGCGTGTCGTTGACTGCAAATGGGTCCACAAGTACAAATTCAATGCTGATGGTAGTCTCCAATGTTGCAAGAGTCGGCTAGTTGCTAAATGCTTCACTCAACAGGAGGGCTTGAATTATAACGAGACCTTCTCTTTTGTTGTCAAAATCACCACCATCCGAGTTTTGCTGGCCCCAGTCACTTCACAAAAATTACATCTATATCAATTAGACATCAACAACGCTTTTCTATATAGAAAGTTAAATGAAGAAGTTACATGAAACCACCCGAAGGTCTTACCTTACCTCATCCGAATATGGTACGTCGTCTTAAGAAGAGCCTCTACAGGCTCAAACAGGCCAGCAGATAATGACACTCTGAACTGACCTCTGCTTTGCTCTCCGATGGCTTCACTCAGTCATCCTCTGATTCCTCTATGTTCAAAACGTGTGACCAACGTGACTTCATCTTCCTTCATATCTACGTTGATGATGTTCTTCTGTGCAACAACTCCCTCACACTTATGCAATCCATAAAGCAATTTCTTGATGCCACCTTCAAGATCAAATACTTGGGGCCAGCCAGATACTTCTTGGGCCTCGAATTAGCTCGTTCTTCATCTGATATTAACTTGTGTCAACACAAATATGTCATTGATCTTCTTCAGGACACCGATTTCCTTCATGCAAAACTAGCTTCTACCCCGATACTATAGAATACAAAACTTACTATTGATAGAGAGCTCATAGACGACGTCACCTCCGACCGCTGCTTAGTTAGGAAGCTTGTTTATTTGACCATCACACGTCCCGACATCTGCTTCGCCGTACAACAGCTATCGCAATTCCTCACTAAGCCCATCATTTCGCATCTATAGGTTGCTCATCGTGTTCTCCGCTACCTCAAAAGTTCCCCGGGTCAAGGTGTTCTTTTCCGTAGTGACTCTCTTCTCCAGCTTCGCGCCTTCTATGATTTAGATTGGGTACTTGTCCCGACTCCCACAAGTCCATCATCGGGTATTGTGTATTCTTGGGGGCCTCGCTCATCTCCTGGAAGACGAAGAAGCAACCCATTGTCTCCCAGAGTTCATCCTAAGCTGAGTCGCACTCGCCACCACCTACTACGAACTGCAATGACTCTCGCATCTCCTCTCCGATCTCGACGTCACCCATCCACAACCAGCCTACCTATACTGTGATAACCAATCAACAATTTATATTGTAGAAAACCCTATTTTTCACGAGAGAACGAAGCATATAGAAATCGATTGTCACTTGGTTCATGAACTGTTTAATATGGCGTTCTTCATCTCCTTCCAGTCGCATCGCGTGGCCAGCTTGCCGACATCTTCATGAGGGCTCTCCCTCGTTCCTCCTTCGACCTTAAACTCAAGCTGGGCGTCCTCCACGACGTGGACCTCCCAACATGCGGTGGCCTATCAAGCCCTCGAGAGAGCTTCGACGATGCTCAACCCTAGGTTCCCCAAACATTTTCTGGTGTCTATAATTGGAAGACTCGGATCCCCCCTGTTTCCTAGTGGCCTTCACTTCTGAACTGGGTCAATACCATCTAAGACTCACGACACTACTTAACTGACCCACTCCATTTTTCTTGTTTTCATTTACTTTTTCTTCTTTTATTTACTCTACCAGAAAGTTGTTACTATAGATGTCGTTTTGTTACATTCTGTTTTGTACAAGCCTATACAAAGGCAGCAAACGATACAATAAGATTTGAAGCCTTTTTCGTCTTCCTGCTATTTTTCTGTAACATCATTTACGATTTTCATATATATCATATGAAAAGAGCATAATAACGAACGGTTTATTGATAAGAAGATAGAAAAAATACCCATTGGCTGATAGATTTATCAATAGTATAAGAGCTTGCGTCTGTACGAAACACTTGCAGGAGCATTTGACTTCGGATATGAAGAACATGAAGGGCTTCTAATTTGTACATTTTCAAACTAAGGCTATTTTTCTAGCTTTGCTAAGTATAACTAGTTCTGCTTAAGAGCAAAGGCGAACAAACGTGAACTCATTGTAACATGGTATTAGTTTCATCTATATAATAGTTTATTCATTTTTCAAAAAAAAAAGTATATTATTAACTATTTAAATTAAATTAAATTAAATTTAAATTATTTATTTATTAGATAATATTTTAAAATTTGTAATTTAAAAAATGATTACATATACTCAAGATTTTATTTGATATATATTAAAAATAATAATGACAAATTTATCCAATATTAAAACGAAAAGGAAAATTTTAAGAAGCAACCTCACTTATTTCGATATTTTGAAAACTGTATTATTCATGAACTCATTCTCCAAAATTACTTTCAGAATCAACAACACTGTAAATATACCTATCAAACTATTTCTTCTGAATGTCCTCCTGCAATATAACGTTAGTTCCATAATCAACATCAACAAATTCTATCAATCTCTCACTCTTCATCTATCTTCTGTTTCCATTCTAGGGATTATTGTCGTTGCCTGCTTCCCTACGCATCCTTCTCTCTTCTTCTCTTCTGTACCTTATGCCACAAGCATTGCATAGTGTCTGAAAGTGAAACACACAAACAACAAAACATATTTAACATAGTAAGCAATAAGCATATTAAGGTGTTAGGGTTCTCTATAGTTAATGAGACACTATAAGTCAATTAATAATATTAGTAAAAATGTATTAATGTCAAAAAAATATGGGGAACAACTTAATAATGTTAATAACAGAATTTTAACATTAAAAAAGTACCGAAAATAGGTATTTAAATGATGATTTGTTAGAATACACTAAAAAATTGTAAAAATCCCTAAGAAATGCAGTCAAATTCACTACAAATAAGAGTATTTGGAGAGACCTTTAGCATTTGTAATACAAGTGAGTCTTCTTAAATTGTGAAAATATTGAGAAAATTCACAAATTTTCAAATTTGGTTATGTAAGGAATCAATTATGAATTAGTGAGATATTTGAGCGTTACAATACGATCATACCATATTAAAAAATTGTCGGGCCCCGTATTTTTTCTTTATATTAAAAGATATTTCACAAAAAAATTTAGATGTCTTTCTTTACTTTTTTTAATTTTATTCTTAATTATTTTAAATCATAGGAAAAAAAGGAGAGAACTTTCACTTATCCGTTTTTTTCAAGATGAAATTGTAAACTAAAATAACATCAAAATCTTAGAATTCCTCACCAAGCATAGAATCATACCAAAGTAATTGAAATTGAACAAACTTTTGAAGCAAAATATAAAAATAAAATTGAATCATACATACCCTTGGGCCATGGGGGCCTCTACGCCACATGGGAGTTTGAAAAGTGGTGCAGTTGCAGAGGGTGCACCGCCTGTTGGGATCATTGTATAGATACTCGTCACTTGGTTGCCTTGTTCCTCCACCTGGACGTAAACCAACGGAGGCTCCGGTCACAAGATCGCCGATGATGTTTCCTGTGGCATAACCGAGAAGGGCACCATTGTTGTTCACGTTTGGCATAAGAGGGACTAAGTTACCATGGTAATAACTGGGGTTGTTCTGATTGGGAACAGGAACTCCCACCATAAAGCCTGCGGTGACTGTATTCATCCCATTTGGGTTCATGTTAAAATAAGGCACAGTCCTCATCCCTTCTACGGTAATTCTTCCCGCAGCCTGGTTCGTACCTACTCCTCTAACCATTCCATGGAGGTTCGTGCTATGATTAGCTGCCATATTTGTTGGTTCATTGTAGACAACTTCCTGTTCATGCAAGTAGCTGTCTTCCCATGATATGTGTGACAAAGCATATATCTTCTAAAGAGTTAAAGATTTTAAAATTCTTTAAACTATAATCGAGGGAATACATTGTGTGTCATATAATTGTTCTTTTAGACGATATATATAAGATAAATTTATCTAAAATATAAATTTCTAAAAGTTGAGAGAATAATAAATAAAAATGTCGATTTCAATTTATATACAATTTTTATAACTTTTTTGTGATTTATTTTTTT
>JAOSBO010000003.1:2366245-2380734 GCA_027563915.1 Erythroxylum rotundifolium
TGTTTTAAGAAACTTGATGGTGACCAATAACAGCTGCACAATTTTCTTTGCTTTAGACTTGAATATTCAACTAATTTACAAGCTAATGGTTAAGCGTAATATGATGCTAGTTAAGATGACATCCAATTACTCAATCTGGCATCATATAGTTTCCCCGTAATGGTCATAAATATACTTGTAAAGAAAGTGAGATGTACCTTCTCTTGGGAAGATCTTAAGAAGCTGACGTATGGTTTTTAAACTAATATATCTGACTTAGCAAATTAGTTCTTTCACGTCCGTAGCCGAAGTTAATTGTATTAATTGTATGATTGAACACTATTCAATGAAAAGATTCGATCACTTGTGATCAGGCTAAAGTTAACACACATGCTAAAATAATATTTTAATAATTTTAAAATAATTAGAAATCTTATAAATAATTCTTTATCTAACATCTCTATTAAATTTAACTTTATGAAAGTATGTTTAAAATTCGTATCGATTTCTACTCTTTAGTTGCAAATTCTTCACTTAAAAATATATAAAATCATAGAGCTAGCACACATCAAACAGGGAAAATTTATTTTTAAAAAGTAAATAAAAATATTTTATTCTATATCAACACAGTTTCTAATAACACTGCTGCAATTGTCAAACAAGTCATAATTGCTTGTATCCATAAAATACACAACAATTATCATTGCAACATTCACGTCACTATCGTCTTACATCTGCTTGAGCATGCACTATATATATATAGTTCCTGATCAATTAAATGATACTTATCCCAATGCCAGATATTAATCCCAACCAACTAAATGATATATGTTGATCTCGAATGTGGGTCGTCATTAATCACCACTAATCACGGTTTAAAAGGTTTACATCAGAATATATAATAGACTCTAATATTTTGAAATATTCAAATTAAACTCTAATATTTTTAAATTATATATGAAAATTTTAAAATATTAAATGTCATGTTAATAATTTATTATTTTTTGAACAAAAGACGAACTTCATCATGTGACAATACAATTTACTTTCTGGCTAATTTAAAAAAATTAATTACATATTAATAAGATTCTAATAATGGAAACTTAGTATTAATGTGACATTTAACTTATGAAGAATTAATCATATCAATTTTTTCGTCTATTTAGAATCTGTTTTAAATATTTAAGAAAATGTTAATATTCAAGTTGAACATTTTAAAACAAAGTTATATTACTTTATAAATGTTTAATTTTAAATTAAACTTTTACCCCACAAATCACATATCTTAATACAACACACATACACCTTTCTCAAACATGGGCAATTAACTGAAAAGTTAAATTCAATATAGTTGAAAATACCAAATACTTTCTCCAAGCACCGTGAAAGCACTCAATACAAGAAAAATAAAGCATTTCATACACGAAGGATGTTTAGAAATCTCTAGAACCCAAGAATTATGCAAAAATATAAATTCTGCTTTTGATCTTAAATTTAAAAATAAAGTATACAAATAATTAAATAACACTCAATAAAGTACTTAAAATACATAAACAACGAAACAATTAATCAACAAAACCAAAATTAACATATATTATCAATTTTCTTATGAAAAGTATCTTAAATTATTTTTGAAGGAAAATAATCAATCAGGCACTCCCTTAAACGTGTTAAAGCTACGAAAAATTCACTAAGAATGTTGTAAATCTTCCCAGAGCCTACTCTCCCCTCGCCCTTCTCTATTTCTTTCTAATCCCCATGCTTTTTTATTTTGAAAATTGATGATTTTCATTCTTTTCTAAAAATCAAGTCACTAAGGTTTGATCATCTAACCAGACTCCTTACCTTAATTTGGAAATTAATGCCAACTGAAACGTATTCATCTGTCTTTTAATACTTATGAAAAATAATTTGAGTTCTTAAAAATGAAGTCATGAAGGATTGGAATCGTTAATACAGTAAGATGAGCAAGACCTTGGAGAGAAACGTATTCGTTCACTTGTGACGATCGCTGTGTCCTCCATGTTTGATAAGAACATTGATGTTTAAAGGCACTCTAGTTGCTATGCTTGACTCGTACCTTAACTGATTGGCATCTTTCCGTTTTGCGAGTTTCGAAGAATCTGCTTGCCTTGCTCTTCAAGGTTTCTAGAAAATGTGCCCAAATGATTGCTAGGGGTTAAAAAATACTGGGCATCGGCATGAGCATCATTAGCTGGCTGCTTTGGCGTCTAGTGTCCACTTGTTCCTTTCAATAATAGCAGGACAAGTTTATCTGATAATATTTTGGCACCACACATTTTCCGAAGGCTTAGATTTTATCATCTTTGATGGACGCGTCCTTCTAGAAGACCACAAATGTTTTTGTAGGCTTAGCTTTTATCATCTTTGATGGACGCGTCCTTTTTAGAAGACCACAAATGTTTTTGTGGTTCGGGAGTGGAAAATCTGTAGTGGTGTGGTTTTGTAAAAATTTCGATTTGACGCAGTTATTTGTAAGTTTTCGTCGCAATTGTTTGTAATTGGTCATCAATTATTAAATATAGACTAATTATATCAGCAAATATTAAATTTTCGAATATAGACTAATTGTATAAGTAATTTTTTTTCCGTACTAACAAAAAACAAGAAAATAAATATTAAATTAAACAGATCAATATTGAAAATTGATAACGTAGTTTAACACACTTTGCTTTTATTTGTAAGAACTTCATTCAGCTTGATTCTTTTACTAACGGCAATAGTTTTATACAAGGTTTTACTAAACCGATGCTACTTAATCCTTGACATTATCACTCCTTCTTATTATTTGTAAAAAAATTTCACTTAATAGTACGACCACCCCATACTATCCTCAACAGAAAATTTTTTTCAACAATTTTTTGAAACAAAAATAATGAATAAATCAGTCAATTGATTAAACAAATAATACAATATTTGTTTAATTTGACAAAATGACGGGAAATAAGTTTCTGTACAATTACGAAATCAAGCACCTAAACAATCTCGCGGAAACACCTAAGAACAACTTCACATAGGCATCCACGATTAAGGTGTTTTCAAATAAGGCCCTTTCTTGCAAATACCTGTGTAATTAATTTACTGATTCTTTTTAGAACGTGGACACGGGTTCCAATAAGTCCATGTACCAAATCAAGTAACTCGCTATTTTCTTTTCAGAATATAAAGATTGGGCTCTAACTGAGTGTCGAATCGTGTTTTGTTTGCTTTTTTGAAAAATAATGGCGCAGAACACAGCGGTGTGCCAAGCCATATTAATCTAAAGACTTGCAAAAAAATGCTTGTCTTATTGAAACTTCCTAAGATTGCATGCTCATATAGATAAACCATACACAATAATCTTCACCTCGGTGAATATACCAAATTAAGCTAAGACACTCCAGGAAATACCTCCAAAATTGTATATTCATATATATGAACTGCACACAATAATTTCTATCTTAACAAATATATCTAGTTCAACTAACATATTTTAGAAAACGCCTATAAGATATTATACGTTCGTATATGTGAACCATACGCACTAATAACTAACTAATCAAAATTGCCAAGAATTCATCACAATGAGCATGATTTGAAACCTTGGCTATTCTGTTCAGCCTTAGAATATATCCGGAGAGTAGAAAAAAGAGTTCTCATGTTACCTTTTTGCCTATTATGTCTCTTTCCAAGGAGAAAAAAAACAGGAACAATTTACCAAACAAATTTCTTGTATTCTATCGAGAGATGCCAACGTTGAACGTCACAGCAAAAAGTACCGATGAAATAAAAAAGAGCTCTCATGTTACCTTTTTGCCTATTATGTCTCTTTCCAAGGAGAAAAAAAAACAGGATCAATTTAACAAACAAATTTCTTGTATTCAGCCTTCTGTCGAGAGATGCCTAGGTTGAACGTTTGATGAAATTCTAGCCCCCAGGGGCTTTTGAAATTGTAACTATCAGCTCCTTGTAACGACTCCTCGGTAGAGATGTCTCTTGGCTTGCCAAATAACTTACTCTATGCACATAATGTTAGAATTATTACGTATTGTCATATGTTTGCTAAATAAATAACAGAATTAATAGGTGATAACAACAATATAAAGCTGATCATTGGAGGTACTCTTGACAGGGAAATGAATAGCATATCTGCCATATACAAACAAATATAAGATGCCACCCTTAGCGAGAACTTCCGTGCACAAACCAAATTCTAATAGCTATAAATAAAATATAAACACTGTGAAACACAAAAGTGTAGAACTCTAGGTTCAGAGATGGGTACTGAATTTACTGCACCTCAACATAAACCTCATGCAGTTTTCATCCCACTACCAGCTCAGAGCCACATAAAAGCAATGCTTAAGCTAGCAAAGGTACTTCACCACAAAGGTTTTCACATAACATTTGTCCATTTTGAGATTAACTATAGATGCTTACTTGAATCAAGAGGTCCAAACTCTATGGATGGCTTGCCAGATTTCCGTTTCGAATTCATTCCTGATGGCCTTCCTTTGACAGACACTAATGTTTGGCCGCACATGGGGCAACTCACTGTGTCCGCATTGGAGGGTGCCTACCTTGCACCGTTTAGTGATCTCATTTCAAAACTCAATGACAGTAGGTTTTCCAATGTTCCACCAGTGACTTGCATAGTGTCTGATGGATTCATGTCAAACTTCACTATTGCCGCGGCGGAAGAACATGGACTTCCTATTGCAATATTTTTTACTCTCTCTGCCTCTGGCTTCATGGGCTTCGATCAGACCCGAGTACTCGCAGAAAAGGGTCTACTACCCTTGAAAGGTATATGCAAGAAAAGAGTCATTTTTTGTTTAATTACATAGTTTCATGGGCATAATGTTTTTGTTGTCCATGTACTTTAAGTAACGTCTTTTATCTAAACAACTATTTTGTTTAGTAGATGAAAGCTTTCAGAAAAATGGCTACTTGGACCAAGTTGTAGACTTCATTCCAGGAATGAAAAATATGCGCTTAAAGGATTTTTCAACTACCGGAACTCAAGCAAAAAGTACTGACGAACTCGGGTTTCGGATGTCAGTAGAACTAACTAAAAAATCTCGCGATGCTGCAGCACTAATTTTGCACACTTTTGAAGCTTTAGAACCTGAACTTTTGGACACTATATCCTCTATGTTTCGCGCTGTTTATTTCATTGGGCCTCTGCAGCTGCATCTCAATCAAATACAGCAAAATGATCTGAGATCAATTGGATGTAATCTATGGAAAGAAGAACCCGAGTGTCTTCAATGGCTTGATTCCAGAGAGCCTTACTCGGTGATTTATGTAAATTTTGGAAGCATAACGTGGTTGACAACCGAACAACTCATCGAATTCGGGATGGGACTGGCCAGAAGCAACCACCCATTTCTGTGGATAATAAGGCCTGATATGGTAGTTGGTGGTTCTGCAATATTACCTCCAGAGTTCAGTGAAGAAACAAGAGAGAGGGGGTTCATAGCTAGTTGGTGTCCACAAGAGGAAGTCCTGAATCACCCTTCAGTCGGAGGCTTCCTTACACACTGTGGGTGGGGCTCAACTATTGAGAGCATTTCTGCAGGCGTGCCGATGCTTTGTTGGCCTTTCATTGGCGATCAACCTACCAACTGTAGATATGCTTGCGTTGAATGGGGAATTGGTATGGAGATTGATAATGATGTGAAGAGGGATGATTTGGCTAAGCTTGTCAGACAGTTGATGGAAGGAGAGAAAGGGAAGGAAATGAAAAACAAAGTGATGGAGTGGAAAAGATTGGCAGAAGAAGCTACTGGTCCCAAAGGGTCATCATCCTTGAATTTAGAGAAGCTCATAACTGACGTTCTCTTATCAGGAAAATGCATGGCTTCGAAAACTTGATTAATATCGAGAACAACAGCACACTTTTCGTTTCTTTGGGGTGAATGTGTAGTGTGTGTTTTGTTTTCTGTTGGAATTATTACATAACTGAGTATCTGCCCACCCGTTATTTTGATTGATCAGTTAATTTTGAATAGGGAGGGCAACAAAAAGGAGGTCAAGTTCGGTCTGACCCGATTTGACTTATTACAATCCAGTTCAAGACTTAAAATTAACAAGTTCTATCACAATTAAGTTAACTTCATCATAGATTTTTTTTTTCAAAATTTTCACGCAAAATGAGAATATTTTAAATTTTTAAAAAATTGATCAGACTCATTCAGGTTCCTGACTACTACCTAAGGTTCAAGCCCAAAAGCTAAAATTTAGGCTCGGCTAAAAATTGGATAGATCCAGCCCAATTCAGCCTATTATCATACGTAATTTTAAGTAATGATGATGACTTATTAGTCTTAAAGTAGTTGAATTTGAAGTTAACAGGCTAACTTGAAAAAAAAAAAGGTTTGGACTAAACTTTTAATGTATTGATTTGGTTTTATTTAAATTGAATTCAAGTTAGAACTGAGTTGATAAAGTTTAAATCCATTTCATCAAACATATTAGGAGCTAGTATATTTTTTTCGCGAAGATAGCAAGAGTATTGACTTGGTCAAAAATACCTTTAACACAATATGATAGAAATGATCGTCTTCTTGTATTATTTACATGCATAGTTACTAAATGAGTTAGTCTAATTTGATTCTCTGAGGAGCTCTTTATAAACGAAATTTGGAGTGTACTAACTACTATATCAATCAAAGAAAAGACATCCTTAGATAAATACATCAATGGAAGTTCACTGTCGATCTCGTGTTTTAGTTGAAGACGAAACCAACCAAGAGATGGCTTCAATTTCCTGCACTAATTTTTCACTATTAAAATAATAGACCAAGGTCTCCTTAAAGCTAACGAAGTAGACCCGTTTCATTTTTGGTAAAGAATTGGCAATGCACTTCTTTTTAATGATTGATAATGAAGCTTTAGGCACACTAAGGGCTTTATATATAAGAAGGAATAGTTCTTATATATAAACTGTTGTTACCTTCCGATTCTTTTGGAATCCTTTGTGAATTCTCAATATTCTGAAAAAAATTTTAAAAATCAAACTAGAACTTGTACCAGTAAGATAAGTTTTAAGATTTAAAAAATTCAATCAATATTAAACCGTCATAAAACTAGTTAAAGATTAAATAAAATTTAAGAATTTAAAAAAATAATTGAAAAAGATTATTCATACCTAACAAAAAAGTTAAAGTTTAATTGAAAAGAGCGACATTTAAAAGAAAACTAATCTATTTATTTTTTGTTCATAAAAATCTTATTAGTTTAAGAAAATTTGTCGGTTAATGAATAAACTGATCAATTTTTAAAAACAAAAATTATTAAACTAAATCAAACCAAAGAGTTGATTGGTTTAAAATTTTCAATGTTAAATCAACTGAACCTGTTCAATTTTTCGAATATTGATTCTACCTCTAAGTGAGTCTATATTTGTATATTCGTATTTATATTAGACTATCGACTCTTTTTCAGGTTGAACAAAAATTCATTTCTATCAAAACTAGCCTTTCTTATAATGGGCTCATTTTGACTGTGATAATATTAGACCGGTGAAGGAGACTATAAATAATGAGAACACTTTAAAATTTGAGCTCATGCATAAACCAAAAAAAGGTCAAAAGTGTATTTTAAACCTTAACGTTTACATTAAAATCTATGTTGAACCCTAAAATTTTGGAATATTCAAGTTGAATCTCAACATTTACAAAACGTTTAAACTAGATTATGTAAGGATGGAAAATCTGATGGAGGTTAACCTCTATCAGTTAAATGCCACGTGCCTTTTTTATTTTACATATTAGTGGGAATTGTTTCTCGTTGATGTGACATTCTTATTTTTAAATGAAAGTGGGTCTCATTAATATGCAATACTTATTGTTTTAAGTCTCTTCCAATTCTTTAATCAAACAAATAAATTGCAACATTCCTTATACTTTCCACCAGTTGACAGTACAAATCAATTACGTTCCACTTTTTATTTTTATCTATTTAACTCAAAATGATTGCCCTTTTTTGACAATCGCAATTTAGATTTTAAAAGAAATGCAAATCAACAGTTTATTGAATAGAGCAGCAACTTAAGGAAGTTACCGACCTGGGCTACAATAACATTGTTATTGAAGCTACCAGGATCAGTGGTTGTAAGATAAAGAGAAGCAGTATAATTCAAAAGCCACTTAGAAAATCTTCCATAATTTACATTCTCTATTGTTCTTTTTTTGAAAAATAATGAATTCATTGAAAGCCATGAAAGGCATTGAAAGAAGGGTTACAAGGCAGTGCCCAACCGTTTGGAATCATACAACGGAAACCACAAAATCAGACTATTATCTAGGGAAAGCTAGAAACATGATAAATTAAAGGTTCCATCTTATCCTGGTAGAAATACTCAGTTTTCCAATAAATTGATGAGGTCCTATAATTTCTCTAATCCAACATTGAATTATGTATGTTAAAGCATACTTTTCGGTTTTCTTTCTATGGAAAAGCCTTTGGTTTCTTTCCATTCAAATCATTTATACTGAGCAATTTGAACTGAGGCTAAGACACATTTGATCCTTTCCCAGCTTTAAAAATTGTTTGTTAGCCCAAATTAGAATATTATGCCAATCAGTCTTTGAACAAGTAAGGTTCATTTTGTGTTGCATTCCAGCCCAAATGGGTGCAGTATAATTATATTTAAAGAAAAGATGGTCAATAGATTCAGCCTCTAGACAACATAACTCATGTAAGAGATCATTAGAATCAATAATTTTTTCTTTTGTTTTCAGCCTTCTCCTTGCAGCCAAACAAGTAGTGAAAGAGGCCTCAGGAATTAAGGCCCCCTTCCATACAATGTTAAAGCAATGGATGGTAGGATTGTGAAGTTTGATAGCTTTAATACAAGAGGAATTAGTGAAAGAATCATTGTCATTAAGGCCATGGATAGGTTTATTAATTTGTGTGCCATGAGGAAAATAGTCAGGATAGTAATTCAGGAACTTATCATCCTCTCTTTCAAAGAAATGTCAAGAATTGTAAGAAAGAACCTTGTTAACCCAAGCACGAACTAGTATTCTAGCTGAGAGTGTTGCTAAATCATCCCTCAAATATAAAAGGCTGTGGCTGGAGCAATGATCAAACAAAAACCAGATTCTCCTCATTCCCCAGTTGAATTCTAATGAATGGATACACTAATTACCTAATTCTACGGATGTGAAGTAAGGACCAAGAGTTTTTTTGTTTTTTAGAAATTTTTACAAGCTGGAATTCTTTAAGTAGAATTCATTCATCCATTTGTTTCATAAGGATCCTTTGTCATTAAATAGATTCCAAATTTTCTTAGCAACCTATACTGTTTAAAGTAACTGAATTAAGACCAAAAGAGGTCAACCTTCTTTCTTTCTCCAACAGAGTTATTCCCATTTGATCTTATCACCTTTAGGATTACTATATTTGTTTGAGCGCAGGAAAATTTTGATGCATTTCTCAATACTTAATAATCTTTTTGGGAAGAAGCATATGAGAAATCCAATGTGAATGGAGATTATTCAAAACTAATAGGATAAGCTGAACTTTACCAGCTTGAGAGAGTGTTCTGTTCTACCGTGTATTAACCCTTTTCTTATATTTCTCCAAAATCATAAGAAAATCCTGATATCTCAACTTTTTGGACAAAATTGGCACTCCCGAACACTTGAAGTGTGAGCTATACACTTCCAAATCAAATACTTGTTGTAAGTTTCTAATGTTAGAGATGTTTGAGGAGAAGTGTATGGAGCTTTTTAAAGAGTTGATACAAACACTAGACAACTTGCAAAAAGTTTGAAGAGAATTGTAAGAGGTCATCTGCAAAGCAAAGAATAGTTAAAAGCATTTCCTTACATTTATGGTGAAATCTGAAGAAATGAGCTCTTGAAATATTAATCCTAAATATTTTGTTAAAGATTTCCACAGAGATGACAAAACGGTAAGGAGATAGTGGATCTCCTTGTCTAATTCCTATGGAGCCTCTAAATTATTTAAAAGGAGCAGGAGCACCATTAATCATAATGATGTACGAAGGAGTTAAGATAGAAGAATTAACCCATTTATTAAAAGAGTTGGGAAAGCCAAACCACTCTAGGCTGAGAGTAATCAAATTCTAATGTAATATATCATAAGCTTTGGAAAAGTCTACCTTAATGGCACTACTTCTTATAGATCTGTTCGTATTGTAATCTCTAAGCAATTATTAAACCAAAAGGATATTATTTGATATGTTTCTTCCAAGTATGAATGCACTTTAAGAATGTATGAATTGACTAAGAGAATCCTTCAATTTGTTTGTAAAAAGCTTAGAGATCACCTTGTAAACACTATTACAACATGAGGTGGGTATGAAATGATTAAGACAATTTGCATTAGTCACTTTTGGAATAAGACAAAAAGGAGTGGCATTGATTTCTCTTATCAATTTTATAGTACTCAAGAATTCTAGAATTGATTCCACAAGGAGGTTGCCAGTTATATTCCAAGTGGTTGGAAAACATAGGCATTCCCCATCTAGCTCAGGAGCCTTTCTAGGATTTAGGCTAAAAAGAACATTCTTAATCTCCTGATAAGAAGGATGTTGCCTTAGTTTTAGTATTAATTTTTGAGTTAGAGAGTTGGGGGAACCAATCAATCTTTCAAGTTCTTGCAAATTGGGAATTCCATGAGTTCTAGACTTACCTAGGATTTTTTTCAAAGTACCTAAAAATTATATCACCATTGAGGCTTTATCTGTCATTAAATGACCATTTTCATCTAACAGACAAGTAATTTTATTGAAGTTTCATCTTGCCAATTCTAAGTTATGAAAGAATTTGGAGTTGAAACCAATACTAAGTTATGAAAGAATTTGGAGTTGATATGAAAGAATTTGGAGTTGAAGTCCCCCTCCTTCAACTAATTGATTCTTTCATTTTGCATCAACATGGAATTATGATAAAGCAGTGCATCATTATAGATCTCCACTTTCCTTAGTTCATCATTTCTCAAGTCAAGATTGTAAATATTGTGATAACAAGCTTCTTGTAATTTTTCAGCTCATTTTTAAGATCCTGGATGATTGAGATAGAGCTTCATTACCAGTTTAAGAAATATCTTAATTCTGGATCTCAACATCTGAAGCTTCATCATGAATTGATAGGCTTTACAACCAGCAACATTATGATTCTAGACCTCGTAAACCAAATCCATAAAACCCTTTTTGTATGTCAGGAAATTGAAAATTCTAAAAGATGCTTTGAATGAAACAAAAGAGAGGCAACCTTTGATTTCCATATAAGAGTGATTGGAATATAGTGGTGGACCAAAGAATGATTAAGAGATAGGGAAATTATTCTTCCAACGTTGATTGACAAGAGTTCTATCTAGCTTTTTTCTTATAAGGCAACTTCGTGATTGTTTATTACTCCAAGTGAATAAATTGCACACTGATCTTAAATCTGATAGTTCTAGCTTATTAACCAAGTTCTTTACCAAGGTTGGTAAAGTTCACTCTATCTCCAAGGGCCTCAGAAGTGTGAAGTATACATTTTACATCTCTAGTTAATAGCCAAGGTTTGTTTAGAGAACTATAGATTGAGGATAGATTTACCCAAAGCTGAACTCTCTGAAATTAAAAATTTGAAGCATAGATTATAAAGAGTTCGAATATGGAATTGGAATCAGATAAGAAGCAAGATACAATTGTTCCATTAAAATGATGAGTATGCTTAGGACCAAAGCTCTAGTATCTTCGCAAAAATTTCATAACATTATGCTAGTTGTGAGCTTTGACTTTAGTTTTCAACAATCACAAGATAACAGGATTCTTTTCCATAAAAAATATCCCTAACTACTTGTCTCTTATAAGATTTATTCAAACCTCTAATATTCCATAAAATCATGTAAGCAGTTTAGAAGATTAATTATCTATCCTCTTATGCTTTCTCCTTTTTCTACTGAACCTCTTATTAGAACTTGAAGTAAAGTGTGAAGATTCTAGATTCAATTCAGCTTCCTTATAGTTGGTTACCTCTTCTTCAATGGCACCATTGATGGAATTAGCATATGAATTTCTACTATCCTCAGATTCCTTTAGGATATCAACATTATAAATAAGCTTATCTTGTGTTTGCAGAACTCTTTCTTTGCTAGTTAAGGATGTTTCTAGAATTCAAATCAATGGAGTTAGCTTCTATATTTTAAGGGTTATCTTCATCATCCACTCGTATAAGCTCCAAGTAGTTTCCTATTTTTGAGTAACTTCCCTGTAGGTTTCCATACTTCCTTACCTATTTGTGGTTTCCAATTATAAGACAAATGAATTTTAGCATTAACCAACTCATTAACAAAATTCGGCTTCATAACAGGTGAAGTTTCAGGTAATCCATTCTTCGGATTGATTTCCACACAAATTCTTATATACCAAAGTTTCTCCAAACTAGTTGTGGAAGAATCAAAGGTTAGAGGTTTTTCAATAGAACTAGCAAGATAATTTAACCCATCTACAATTTAATATTCAAGTGGAATATTGTGGAAATGAATCCACAAGGGAATTGTTTCAATGTTTGATATGTTAAGTTCCATACCTAAAATCCATTTTTAAATGAACAATGGTTGTCCTCCTACATGCCATGGTCTAGATTCTAATATCTTGTTCATGCTATCACTGTCCATGAATAAAAAAATAGAAGTTTCTTCTTTAGTGAGGAGAATGCGATCCCACCCTTTGTTACTCTATTTGCTCTGAACAAATATTCATGACAGAATAGGTTGGTCTTTTGCTTAAAAAGAAGCCTACCAAAGTACAACTTCAATGCTTAGCACCAACTTGAAGAATCTCAAGAGGAGAAACAATGTCATTAACAAAAGCTACAGGAAATTGTCTTGGTTTCTCTTGAGCTGGAGATAAAGATACAACATTACTCCAAGATTTCATTGCACCATTTGCATCATCCATGTTCTGATTTTTATGAGCTTTCATTATATTTACATCCTATGATTCTCTGATGGTGGGGAATTGATTCAACTACTCCCCTATAAGAGAAGAACCTCCCTCAGAGGCTTCCATGAAGTTACTCGAATTAAAAAAGTTAAGATTATAAGTACATAATATAGGAAATGAAGTGTAAAATACTGTAAGAGTATAGGGTTTGAGAATAATTTTCATTCAATTCTGTAAGGTATGTACAGTGTAATATAAATACTATTCTAACTCTATTCCAATTGGTTGGCTTTCCTGGAATCAAGGCAAATATTCACTGCCGGATTATGAGTTGTACAAGGCAGGTGTGACTAAGTAACTAAAGAAATAAAAGACAAAATAAGAATGAGACAAGCATGACAAAAGACATAAAAGGACAATGAGCTAATGCTGAAGCAGATGGGATAGAGTATAGGCCCAAGTCATCCGAAACCCATCAATTTATTCTTGGGTCTTCTATCACCCCCCCTTCAAGTAGGAGGTACGGTCGAAGACCAAAGACTCCGAACTTGTTAAGGAGACCCAAGAACACTCGTGCGCAAAGAGCTTTAGTAAACAGGTCCGTGAGCTGGTTTGTGGTGCTCATGTGCAGTAACTCAAGGAACCCTAGATTGACGCAGTCGCGAACCAGATGCAGATCAATCTCGAGGTGCTTTGTTCTCTCGTGGAAGACAGGGTTTTTGGAGATGTAGATCGCGGCTTGGTTGTCACAATATAAAGGTATGGGTGTTTGAACCTTAATCTGAAAGGCGTGAAGTAATTGCGAAATCCATTTTAGTTCATAAGTCGTAACAGCTAGGCTTCTATACTCCGATTCTGCTGAGGAGCGACTCACAGTCATTTGCTTTTTTGTCTTCCAGGAGATCGGAGATTCCCCAAGGAACACACAGAAGCAGGCCAACGATCGCCTGGAGAAGACGCAACTCCCCCAGTCGGAGTCGGAATATGCGACAAGGTGAGGGCTTTCATTTTTCGCATAAAAAATCCCTAGATTCTGTGTTCCTTTGAGGTATTTCAGTACGCGTTTGGCTGCTTCCCAGTGTGTCTGTGTAGGGTTGCTCATGAATTGACTAAGCTGTTGGGTTACGTATGTAACATATGGTCTGGTGAAGCCTAGATATTGTAAACGACCAACTAATCTTCGATATATTTCTGGTGTCTTAAGTAACTCACCTTCTTCAATACTCAACTTTGTTCCAGGAACAATGGGTGTCGCACAGGGTGTACAGTCCAGCAAATTGGTCTTCTGCAGAATATCCCTTATGTACTTCCCTTGGGTAAGTAACATTCCATTCTCTGACCTTGCTATTTCAATTCCCAAAAAAAACTTTGCATATCCCAAATCTTTGAGTGTAAATTATGCATTTAGAGCTTTCTTCACTGAGTGCAGAAGTGTTTCATTAGCACCAGTTATTAATATGTCATCCATGTATACAATTACTGCTATGAACTCATCTCCCTTACCCTTGGTGTAGAGGCAGTGATCTGCTTCTGATTTAGTAAATCCCAGTGAGTTTAATTTTGAAGATAACTCTTTATTCCATTGCCTACCCGCCTGCTT